>PVKM010013756.1:0-29860 GCA_004027735.1 Carollia perspicillata | reverse complement strand
GAGGAGCGTAAACCCCCCGAGCTGATTGCATCAGCCGAAAGGCCAGATTCTGCCCAGCCCAGGTTCCCGACAGATATGGGCCTAGGGATACACTCAAGTATATCCAAATCAAGGATATGGGCTTAGTAAACACTCAAGAAGGACCCCTCTTCCCCACTGCGGGTTTTTCCCCCAGGGCCTCGGGTTTTCTGTGCCGTGGATGGGGGTCCGGGAGTGGGTGTGCTGTGACCTGGGGAGCCGAAGGTCTCAGTGTGGGAGCTGTAAAATCGGAGTCGGCGCTACTAACTCTGTGACTTCCTCTAGTCATTAAATTCTCTTTCCCTGTTTATTCATCTGTAAAATCAGAAAAGCAAAAATATCTCTTCTGCTTTGTTTGTCGGGAAGAGCTAAACACATTAGTTTAGCTCTTATGGTTATACAGGAGGATGCTTTTGTCATTTTCCTCTTTATTTCATTCATTCCATAGCAAGGCCGCTGCTGCCGCTGCTTAAAGGCTTGTGTTTCCTCTCATTTGTAATCACCAAGAGGCGCTGGAGAACTCTAGTATTTCTACTCGTATAAAATCTAGCACATTTTCAGTTAAACACCTTGACATTTATTTTAAAGAGATTAGTTATCCCCCGTGACACCATGTGATACACTTACCGTAATGTGATATTAACTCCTGTATTTAAATATTTTAATATTCTATTCAAGAAATAGCACTAACTCTGGAGCAGCCATTAGAAGAGTAATTTTTTGTAGTCCTTGGTCTTCTGAATTCAGCTTTTCTCCATTAGATCATTTGAATTACAACCATATATTGTTTAGGTCGGGCGTGAATATGTGTTTGTGTGTGTGGTTTCCTTTCTTCAGTACCCCATCATTTTTCACTTTGGGCCTTTTGGGAATTGTTATTAAATAATTTGATTGTAGAATGCAACTGCGAATCCAGAACATAAGGCATTAATCAGAATAAACGTATCCACAGCATTTAATTTGTGGGTTTGTACTCCTGATGCACTGAAATAAGAAACGTTAATTTTTTGCAGACTATTACCAGATGATTTAAAATATCTGCCAAACAGGAATGTCTGTTTTCATGTGAAGAATTTTCATAATAAAATTTTGGCACCATCGCTAAAGAGGTTAGTTTTATACAAACAGAAACAACAGCAAGTATTTTCCCTGAGGACAGTTTTAGCTACAATGTACCAATGCTGCTTAGTTATTTCTGCCTTTTTTCATGCTTTTGTTTTGAAACATAATGCAATTTTACCTGGATGCCCTCTTGGATATTCAGCAATTAGCTCAATAAGTTGACTGGCTCTGCCAAAGGCAAGACCTCCAGAAAATTGGGAGGCTCTGCCACCTCACCCCTTCCCCCACCCACATCTCTAGAGGGGAGAAAGGGGTTAAGGATTGTTGGAGAATGGAGGAGAGGGGAGGGAGCCCCGAGGAGGCCCAGGAGCAGCAGGCCGACCTCCAGGTCCAGCTTTCATCAGCAGCTCAGGGTGTAGCTCTGAGCGCTGCTGTGAATTTGGAGGAGGGATGCTGCTGTCAATTTGTGGGACCGCTGCTGCGAGGAGTGGGCGTGGCCTCGGCAGTGTGGATGCTTGTTAGGAAAGATGCTGTATGCTTTTTAGAGAGAAGTCAGGGCTGTGGTGTGTGTGTTCGAGCGCGCTTGAGAGAGAGAGAAAGAGAGAGAGAGAGGGAGGGAGAGAGGGAGAAGGATTGGAGAAAACAGGGAAAGAGGGAGTGAGGCTGAGAGACCCAGAGGTGCTGCAGACAGAGCTGGGAGAGGGGCTGAGAACAGGGCTAGAGCGGTCGGAGAGCCACTCAAGACATTTTGGGGAAGCCCAATAAATGTGAACATGGGGTCTGTCACCGGAGCTGTCCTCAAGATGCTACTTCTGTTATCTACTCAAAACTGGAGCAGGGTCGTAGCTGGGAATTCCTGTAAGTATACAGCAAATGATTTACACTCGCAGGGGGGCTGTCTGCAAAACTTTAATCCTGTTGTTTTGATGATTATTATTTGCACCTGAAACTGCTGCAACTGAAATACGGCTCTAAATGAAGCATCATTTAAACCTTTTGCAAATAGGACTGGGTTTACACCTGTCTTTCCTCTTGGTCTGGTCGAAACATGCAAAGTGTCATTTCTCTTTTTGTCTGTGAGCAGAATCTTATCCTTCCGTCTTTGAATATTCATTGAGAAAGCTCAAGTTCTAGTAAAACATTAAATTAGTGTCTTAACCAGGGGGTAGCCTGCAAATGTCTTCATTTCTTCCTTTTTTAGAATTACTGAATTTTTTTGAATTATGTCTAAAAAGAAAATAACTGGCAGACTTTACATTATGCTGCATTAGCTTAGATTTCTGGAGTTGGCAATTTGGCAGACTGATAGCTGGCTACATCTTTAAAATGATGCCAGGCTCACAACTGAAACGTACTGCAGAATTCAGGAGCAGAACTGGTGGAGGTGAACCTCAGCGTTAAGAATTGTGCCCTCACTGCTAAAAGAACGAGACGCAAGCACGCCGGAGAGAGGGGACTTGATTCCTATATTTTCCTAAAGGAAAGCCATTCTGCTGATTTTTCAAAGATACTATTCTTTAGTGATTGCATTTTTAACTTCATAAATTTGTGACTGAATATTCTGAGTCTGAGTTAGTTGATTCAGGGAAGATTTACAAAGATTTTAAATATTCAAAGTAATTTGGCAGGACTCCCTATATCCACTTTTTATTAGAGATAGAAAAGTTTTAAAAGTTATATTTGGCTTAAAATGTCTAAATGAGAGAATTTCCCCCTCTTTGATGAATGATAAACAAGCTCCAAAAATACAGCTTTTTATCTCTTTCACAGATTTTACAGGAAAAGCTTATTTGCTTTTCAAGAAAGGGGTATGAGGCCTATTTAGGAACCTGTGTTGCTGCCATGTACCAGGTTTCTGTTGGGGGGTGGTTACGAGGAAGCCAGCGGTGCGGGTTTGCTGTGGCACATCCCTCGAGTGCAGCCAGGTGCTCTGATGTGGGAAGAACATTATGAACGGCCTGACTGGCCCGAGCCGCATGTCCATTCACACTGCATGGCCACTGTGCTTTAGTGTTTGCACTCGGTGTTGGCTCATTTAATGATGTGGCGTGTCTGTCATTCCGAGAGAACCTCGCTTGGATGCTGCACTGTGCTTCAGATTCAGTGTTAATTTGGGTGAATAAGGGTCCTATGAGTCAGTAAAACATGCACATTTTTACTGAGTAAAAACCGTGGAGTGCTGTGATGGTAGCACGTGACACACCGCGTGAGTCAGACAATCACAACACACGCACACACACAAAGTTTTGTGGAAAAGGCATAAATAATTCATCCTCCAACTACCGAAGTTCAACAAAAAAGGGAGGCACTAGAGGTCACTCTTACAATGTAATGCACATCCCTTGAAGCATCCTTCCCTTAAGAAAAGCAGAGCTCAAGTCTGGCCTAGACACTGTTGTGTCTTTACCATATACCGCCCGTATTGGGGCTTAAAACATACTGACGTGATTGGTTGGACTACTAGTTGTTTGCATTTGTTTGTTTCCTTGAAGTCTAACAAAAGCCAGATGGACATTAAATGGCTTCCTTTTGAAGTGTGTGTTCTTAGTGCAGGGAAGATGAGGTGCTGAAATCCGAGGAGAGCAGATATTCATGGGTGCTTATAAGTCTGGCTGAGTCTGCCTCTGGCACTTAGAATTTCAGTCCTGGCTCTGTAGTGTATCAGTCAGTCTTGGTTTGTTCAAGGAAGTACTTTAAGGCCTTTCCAAGCATTTGATAAACTTAAGGAACCTGAACAATATCAAATTATTAGGAGTGTTTCCATAAGAAAGTTGGAGTTCTTGGTTACCATATGCCGAGTGGACAGTTCTTAGAGTGTCAGAAATGCAGTTAAGTGACTTCAGATCATTAAAGTTACATTCAGTAATCTATTAATATTACTTTGGTAGTATGATTTACAGCAATGTATATAAAAGAAAAAATATTTCCCAGGTTTTATTTTAGTTTCTATACTTAGTAAGTTTTATTTTTTGGAAGGGAGGGAGAAAGTCTACTCATAACCAAGGTACTCATGCGCTCTGTCCTTTCTGGAAGAATGAGTGTGTGTGTTCAGCAGCAGACGGGGGTTCCATGCACGGACCAGTGACCATCACCCACACGAGCACTTTCAAGTGTCGCACAGTGACTCCGACAGCTCTTCTGGGCGAGACTTGACAGTAAAACGTGAATTGGTCTTGAGTACCAATGTTAAAGCAGGGAGAACTGAACATAAATAAGGAAAATTAAAAGTCAGTTTTTCGGGTGAAGAAGATCTTCTCCCCTGTGTACATCGGATTTACCGAGAGCAAGTTTGTCACCCACTGAGGCAGCCCGAGGCTGCAGTGGGAAAGCTTTCACGGGACAGGACCCCGTGCGGCGGACACAGCTCAGGGCCGAGGGGCACTGTGTTTGAAGGTTAGTTGATCTAATTAATCAACAGGGAAATGCTACATTAGAAGGATTCTGTACACACATATGTGTTCATGTGTGTATACAGTGGTGGGCAAAAGTAGGTTTACAGTTGTGAGTACACAAAACAGAATTTATTCTTGTATTATTTATTTATTATTGTGTTATTTTCCATACAGACAACTGTAAGCCTACTTTTGCCCCACGGTGTACATATTTGTGTATATGTGTGTGTGTAAACATATGTAAACCACCAGACCCATGTGCTCACACACTTTTGGTGTCTCTGCTTACTCCTTATCTGTCGAAAGACAAAACATTTTGTATGCACCACATTCTTTGTCTGTGAGCGCCCTGTGGACATTATGAAAGCAGAGAACCAGCCCAGGTCTTTCCTCTTTGTTTTGGTCAGGATGAGTTTGTTATCACAGTGAGGCATCCCTTCCGTGCAAACTCAGAGGCAGATTCCTGCAGAAGGGCTTGGTCTTCGAGGTGCTGCACCAGTGTCGTGTCTTCCCTTGCTACTAAGAGACATGCCCTGAGAAGGGAGTCATCTCTTTGTTTGATAATCACTCTAAGGAACCCACATTTTCTTTCTGACCATTAAAATGTTGTTGGGGGTGTGGCTGACTCATCCCAGAAAAAGGAACAGGTATAAGTAGTAAGGCAATTAAGAGTTTTGCTTTCCTTTTTACTCTTGCAGATTATGTGATGGAGGTTCTTTGGCCTCAGATATACTGAGCCTTGCTCTGAGAATATTAACTGCTCACCAAGTAGCTTATGAGTGACTTAGTTAGAAGGTAACTGGTCCCTGCATTCTTGCTTTTCAAAACAAAATAAATTCTGTATCTGATACTTACCCCGAAAGAAGCCCTAAAGAATACGTTAACACCAGCATCAGGTGAAGGTGGTTGCTTGAGCACAGGGATTACTTCTGGGGACTGTGTAGTGTAACCTGGATGCAACGGACAGATTCTCAGATTATTCAGACTCAGCCTTGGACTCCTTTTTGGAAGTTGCTTCTTTCCTCCTCCTCCCCCAAATTCCTGTCCATAGCAAAAATGACTATAATAGTGAAGTGCTGATAAAATACGACTGTATGATGCCACGCCTCAGTAGCTGGCCATTAGACATAAGGGGGGCATGCATGATGACTCACTTTTCTAAGAGCAGTACTGATTTTCTTCAATTTGGTGCATTCTTCCTACTTCCGATTGCATACACCCTAAATCACTTTTTATAGGAGCAGCCTGCTGCTGTGGGAATAGCACAGCTCCTGCTAACCTGGGGTCGAATATACGACTTTCACACGGTATCTAGTGCTTACTCTAAGTAATGAACATTTAACATCTTCTAAGTTAATTTTGGAATTTGTATCACATATACAATTCCTTAATGGGAACCAATCTGTAGATCAAGATTGAATTAATTTATCTCTCGAGTGAAAACAAATTAATAGAACATCAGTTGTACAAAGATAATGTAATATTTATGTCCAAGGCTGGTGACATGTGGCCCCTGGACGGACCTGGCTCACTGCCTGTGTTGTATAGCCTGTGAGCAAAGAATGTTTTTTACATTTTTACATGTTCAAAAAAAGCTAGAAGGAGAATTCTTTATTATAAACAATTATGTAAAATTCAAATTTCACTCATCCATTCTTCTCATTAGTAGACCTATATGGCAAAAATTCATACTCAGGTATTATTATACTTTGAATTTTATCAATAAAATTTTCTTAAAATTGATTTTTCTCTTGTTATGTAAGGACCTACATAATGTTCTTTTTTAAAAAAAGATTTTATTTACTTTTAGAGAGAGAAGAAGGGAGGGAGAAAGAGAGGGACAGGAGCATTGATATATGAGAGATACATCGATTGGTTGCCTCTCACATGTCCCCAGCTGGGGACCTGGCCTGCAACGCGGGCATGTGCCCTGCCTGGGAACAGAACCCGTGACCCTTCAGTTCTCAGGCTAGCACTCAGTCCACTGAGGCACTCCACTCCAGCCAGGGCCTATTTTTTACTAACTGGTTCATTGTAGAAAAAGTGTTGATACTTGATTTAGATAATACACAAATATAATATAATGATGATGCATGGATGCTATGATAAAGTTGTAATTATTAGCACACAAATGCATACTTACAGAGTTCTAGAACAGGAGGTAATCACTGCTGTTGCCAGGAACTGTATATCAGAAGAACCTCCCAGTTAGTACCTTCTCCATAAACTTCCTCTCACAGACTTTATTGTTCAGAAATCTTATTTCAGTGAGTATGAATTATTTATAACTATTTGTAAAGTTTCAGCAGTTTTGGTTGCTAAAAGGGCACTTTCAATCTCAAGTAATCCCATTAGTCTAAGAAGTTCAATAAACTGTATAAGTAATTGCATCTTAGACATTTTGACTAAGAATTCTGTTGATGTTTGTGTTTTCCTGAGTATCAAATATTCCACCGTGTGCTCGTCAGAAACTTGTGTCTGGAAACTCCGGTTGTCGGAGGGAAAGGACCTCACCAGGAGAGCGTGCTCGTCTCCCTGACTTTTTCATAGTAGCTTCCTGAGAATTCCGAAGTTGGCACGCTTTCTAGAGTGACTTGAAACTAGATTTGCATTTAAGCACTGCCCACTGAGAATTCATAGTAATTAAGCAGGTGCCTTTCACCTACTCATGCCAGAATAATTAATTTTTTATGTAAATGCCTTGTCTGTTTGGAGTTGTATTTATTTTTCATGTGTAAGAACTGAAGATCGGCCTCATTTTATTTACATTGCACTCTTTACTACAGTTTTTTTGAAAAGTTTAAGTTAAAAACTATAGTGGGATATAGTATTTACAAAATTCCTTCCTTGAAATCCCATTATAGCTTGTCTTTTCCCCAAATGGCCATATGTTAAAATAATTTATTTTTAATAATATTGTTTATAATGTCTCATCTTCAGTGCAGATTTATATCTTAAATATAAATATAAATGGGAAAAAAGACCAATTTCCAACTCAAACTCAACCTAGGATGGTTTCATGGAGTTTACTGAAATGCACCTTACTCTGTTGGCAGGAATTGTGGTAGATTCAAGACTGTTCATTCTGAACAGATAAGAGATAGTAATGTTCACATTACGTGGTTCAAATTTTATTTTTTATAATAGAGTATCAATCGTGCTTTACAAATACTTATTTTCCACAGTTTGATGCTATGTTTAGGATTTGAATCCTTTTTATCTTGGATAGATCAATATTGGAGTCTTGATATTGTCAATTAATGACTTTGCGGTTGCCTGTTAGGTTATCTAAGAAGTCCTTCACTATCCTTCCTAAAAATCTTTTTTTATCTCCTCAATGATTAGGAGTTTATGGAGTGGCTTAGCCCTGAAAACAGTAGGAAGAATCATAAGTATTTACCCAAGTTTTACATAAATCCCAAGTATGCATATTCAGATTGGTGGGGGAATATTTCTGGTGAAATCTCAAATAATGCAGACTTTGACCAGTGGCCTGGTATTTCAATGATTGCTTAGCTTTTTTTCCTTTTATTTTTGTTGATTCAGAAATTGTAGCATTGATAATTTGCCTAGTATTTATCGAGAATCATCGCAGCTGTCCAAGTTAACTAGTGTGGTAGGGAAGGGTGAGTCCATCACAGAACACGTGCTTCTGGTAGGAGCTGTTTCACCAAGTAACTGCGTTTGGGATGAGAAAGGGCCTGTGTTGTTGTTGGGGGTGGGGTGGGGGCGGGGTGATGAGTTCTCATGGAGCATATGGGTGGCTGCTATAATTGGTATTTCAGTTAGAAAATCTCAAACATACTCTACAGCAAATGCATCTTTAAAAACAGGTCTTGTATTGTGACATCAAATGTTAACATCAGTTTGGTCACTTAAAAAAACTCAAAAAGAGAAATAAAGACCCCAAACTAAAAAAAATGTGGTGCTTTAAGAAATCTTGTGACTATCACTGAAAAGTCCTTCTTAAAGGAAAAATAGACTTATCAAAAAGCCTCAAATAACTGAGTGTCTGAAAGAAATAATTTACCCTGAGGGTTAATATTGTAATTTGAAGGCTTTGAGATTTTTAAAAAAAGTTTTAAAGGTTTACATTTTCTTAAGAAATGATACAGTTTACTCATAACTCTGTTACCATAAATTGTATTTCTAAATAACAAAGATATCATTGACCATAGGGTTATCTTCTTACTTTTGGGGGGAAACTTCCATGTCTGAGATTTCGACATTTAGATTTTTCAGCGAGTGCTAAGGCTGTAGTTGTCTGGCAGTGTGCTTCAGTTAGGTAAGTACATATTTGTTTGACTTCTAGAGTTATCGCTTCTGGTTTACAGTCTAGGATTTTAGACCCTTCTCAGTGCGCATTGCTCCAGGGTCCCGGCGACTCGGTGTCGGTAAGGACCACATCTGACACATTACTGCCCAAGTGAGGGTATTTTTGCTTCCCAGTTGACTTTTGGAGGATAAAGCTTTTTCCAAAATGTCTTTTGCCAAGGCATTCACGTGCATGGTACCTGACACTAGGGCATTATGTAACGGGAAAGCATGCACATGTAAAATGCATGACAAATTGTCATCATTGCTTCCGTTCTCCTGAGGAAAATTGGTGTTTGGAAGAGGAAGAGTGTGTGTAATTTTTTTCTCTCAGTGAATTTTCATCACGGTTCATGGAAAAGTGGTACTCTGGTAATAAAACTGAAGAAATAGCATAACAGGAGGTAAAAATGAGCCTGTTTATGTTACAGTTAATGAGTCATTCCAATGTAATAATTGGAAAAGTGAGTGAAGCCTGGAAACATTTGACATCTTAAGTAGTTTAAAATTAGTAACTATAAAAATTTTAATGCCGTAAGTATTTAATAGAGAAGTGATGAAATTTACCTCTAAGGTTTTTAGATCACAAAGGAAAAAAATGGTATGATATGTATCGGTTGGCCTAAAACTCTAATTACTTTTTTTTTTTTTAAATTAAGTACCTCTTCATTACTTAGCAGTGCTCTAGAATAAGATATTATGTACTTCTAAATTATAAAAGACATATTTGTTTCTGTAACCACTTTTTTCCCACTGGCAATTATGATAATCACAAGTGAGGTCATGGGTTGGCGTTAGTTTAGAGAGAGTGTGTAAATATATAAATTCTCCTGCCTTCCTAAATTACATTTATTGTATCATTTTAAGGCAAATTATAACCTGTACTTTTATTACTTGGCTTACTCTGCGGTTATAACCTATACAGAAATATTTTTAAATGTCCTTTGAGTGAGGGGTATTTGTCCCAAGCCCTGGAGTTGGTAGACGCCTGGATGACATTGAACAGACAAATGAACCTGTGGCCCACAGCTGAGGGCCCCACGTTCTTCTGCCAATATAAACCAATTACCATTGCTGTCCCAGACCCAATGGTGAGATTTCCTGAAAAATTCGAGAAAATTAAAATTCCCTTGTGGCTAATAGCATTGCTTTAAAAATTGAATATATATTTAGATCTTTAAGATTTGCCTTTAGTTTTAAAAGTTATTAACATGTTTGTCCTTTCAAATATGTTGGTCAGCAAATAACCAAGAAGAAGGAACTAAATTGAAAGTGGTCTGTAAGGGCAATGAGCCGCTGAGATGAAATTGCCACTGTGAGCGTGCACGCTCCGCAGGGCACGCTTGTGTTGGAAGGTGCGGTGGGTGGGGACTGGGGAGCGGTCCACACTGGTAAGGAGACGGAAGACATGGCCTTGAGGGGGCACATCTTGAATTGAGTGGTGGCGGGACGTAGAATACAGTTGTTGCGTATTTGCCACCATACTGAAATAATCTTCTTATGGTTTTCAAACAGTACACAGCATTAAAAAATAGCAAGAGGCCTTTTGGGATCCAGTTGAAACTCATCCTCAACAGAGGGACAGTGTTGCCCTTTTTGGTCCCAAGGTGCTTTATTTTCTAGGGTATGACAAAGACCTCAGCGTCCCTAACGCTTAACTCAGTTTCTCTTAATTTCCAGGGTGCTAGTCTCCCTGAACATGGCAATGGAAGCAGACAATGACGGGAGAGATCTTGGCTTTAAAACCCCTAGATAAGTTGAAGGCCGATTTAACTCTGGGAGATAGTGCAGTAGAGGGACACTGGTGCCAAGAGAAGGGCATTATAACAAAGTTTAACGTTCGCCACGTCGTTCATTTCTGTCTCTGAATTTTGGCTGATTTTAAACAAAAGGAATCTACCTCCAAGGCAAAAAGTTGCATGGATGCTTAGCGATCCCCATAATTAAGGATTTATAATACATATTTGCATTTGCCATGTTTCAGATGTTTGGGACTTAATTAAAAGAACATTGCTAAAATAAAAGCAATTCTATCTAAAGTGGTGGTGAGGGAATTCTGTGCAAGGTTATAAAGCTGCTCAATTAGGCTCTTTTGTTCGGTTGCATGTATGATTTCTGTGCTTATTTGAACTGTTGTACTTTAACACAGAGGCTGTGTTATAATGCTGTGAAGAAACTTCACATGCCTGTAAAACGTTACAACACAACCTCAAGTATCATAACACTTGTAACCTTTCCTAAAACAGACAAAAGAGAGAGATAATTTGGTGAAAGAGCTAGAATCCATTTAAGAAAGCACAGAGCAAACACTGAAGATAACATTTCAGTTTCTTAAAATCATAGCATCCTATGGGACCTAATCACAAAATGGAACACGATAAAATATTTCATAGGCAAACACATCTACTACAGAAATAAAAAATGTAGCCTAATAAAAATATGGTGTAGAATTGTAGGTACTAAGAATAAAATTGTGATTACAATAATATGCCGTGATTGGCATATAAACCTGAGCCAGTCACTTGTTGGTGTGGCCTTGCACGTGACCACATTCATTTCTTGAAAGCCTTGCTTTGTGCTTGCCTATGGAATGGTTTCTTTCTCAGTCTCTCTATATAATTGCAACATGAAATAGATTAGCATGAAAAGAATGTATGTAGTATCATTAATCACTGAACCATTCTCTAGAGAAGGCGCTGGCTGTTCTCTGTTGTTCTGAGTTAGCAAAACTGAGCCGTCCGTGATTATTTTCCTCTCTCATCTTCCTGGATGTGAGGATGATCTGGCGGTGGCATCTGTCATCTTAGTGATTGCCAGGACTGATTTGGCTGATAACGACTGGAGAGGCAGCTGTCCCCTTCCTCCCTCACCACTTCCTGGGATTCCTGTGCCTTCGATTCCATATCATACACTATTTTAAACACTACACATAGTATTGTACTTTTAGGTACGTTTTCTAGAATGTGTTGATGTAATCCATTTGAAGGTTTTTATCGAAAGAGAACGCAAGTCTTGCCGTGCAGACATTTCATTGTTAGGTGTTGTCAACATTAAGTGCAGACATTAGCACAGCAAACAAAATACCTTCCTACTCTGTATTTGTTGGTCTTTCCCTGTGTGTCTGTCTTCACTGCTTTGTCTCCCTTGCTGTCCTGCCCCCAACCCCATGTCCTCTAGCCTCTATCATCTGGCCTTTGCACCTGCCGTGTCCTTCGCCTGAATTGCCCTCAGTCACTTATTTCTAAATCCACTTGCCAAACTTCTGCACAAAGCATGCCTAACCCTAACCTCCTTCCTCTGCGGAGTCTCACTTGATCAGACCGCCTCAACTCTCACCGTTCTCGCAGCAGAGATTCCACGGCACCTCGAGTGTTCGGCTGTTCCTGCCCCGACGTAGGGCGAAAAACTGATTGAAGAAAAGATGCCTCCGTTATAAAACCGTACAAATCTTTGAAAGGCAGTGGCATTGTCTTAATCATTCCTGTATCTGCAACACTTAGCACAGTGCCTGGGGTAGCGAGGTTATTCAGTAAATGTGGAAAGAACACACTGATGGCTTTTTTTTTTTTAGTTGAAACACACACGCAAAAGAGAGGCTAGATAAATTGGATGAGTGCTGTGAATTATTTTAATAATTAACAAGTTGTTTTTGTTTAGAAGACCACTTATTTTTGCTGTTTTTAAAACTTTATTTGGTTTCGTGTGTATCTCATTACATGTCATTTACTTGGGTCGAGTACTTCATTCCCGCTGGCCATGCTCCATTAGGATGCATGTTGTCATGGCCAACTTACTGTTCTTGTTTCTTGCTCTCTCTCTCTTCTTTCTCTACCTCCCTTTCGCTTATGTATAACACAGTTTGACAGGCCACTGTGTGAAATCCTGTGGACAGGGGATCCTCAGTGGATGAAGGAACAGTGCATCCAGAGCGGAGAGGCGGGAGGGCGTCCTGTGCCCGTCCCCCTCCGCCAGCCCCCAGTCGTCCCCGTGGACTGGGAGAGTCGTCCCGCACAGTCCTCTCTGCCTTCCGGGAAGAAACTGTCAGCCCGTTTATCTCTCTTTGACTCATTTCCTTTCTGTTGGCCTTTATTTTACATTTTCCTGTTTGAAGACCTTGCTCCTTTACAGAGGGTAGGGGAAAATTAAAATTAGTTTTCCATTTTCTTGTTTCATCATTGGCTTTAGAAAAAGTGTACCTGTGGCTTCCTTGCTCTTCTTTGCCTACAGCTGTCTTTAGCAGTTTCTTACAAGCACTAATGAGTTCTGTACTTTTCTTTTCCCCCTTTAATTACACTCATGTTCACTTTTTATTATTTTCCTGTAACGCGTTGTCACCCTCTTTAGATTCCTGCCATGCTTCTCCCTCCTCATTGTACACATGTGTGGTCACGTAGTTCAGAGTTCCACACGTGATGACATACATTATGATTAACAATGACAAGTGCTCCTTTTGCATTGAGCTCTGTGGACTCTGAGGTGGCACAGTGTACCTCACAGGCCTGAGAGGCAGACGGTGTTATCACTGTTTTGCACACGAGGAAATTAAACATTTAGGAGGTACTTCCAAAGCCGCGGAATAAGGAAGAATAGGGCTGGGACTTGGGTTGAGCTTCAATAAGGCCAAATCCATTGCACTTAGAAATGTAACTCGCCTTCTCCGGAAGCCTTTCAAAGCACCCCTTCTGAGCATTAGAAGGCACATGTGCCTGTCTTCAGGGTTCCCTCTTTGGTATGAAAACTTCTAAGGTAACATGCTTGCTTTATTCTAAGGATTCTGTCATCTGTATTTATCAACAAGCTCTTGCCTACTCGTCTGGTGAGCGGTCAAGCATCACTCAGTGTATGTGACTGTAAAATGTTCCCCCTCTGAATGTATCTGACCCCTCTCCTTGCTTCTTGGTACCCAAAGACCTATCCACTCGATCCAGTTTTTTTTTGTCAGAGTCAACAATTTCAAGAACAGAGCCTAAGGGACAGAAATAGCTAGCTCACGTCACAAAAAGCCCATTCCTTTCTGTGAGGTTGCAGCACTGCGTGACCACGGCCCTCTGACAGTTCTGTTTCCTCCCCGCAGAGGACCGCTGTCCTTCTCTCTGTCCAGGGCTGCCCTCCCTTTGGGTGCCGGTGTTTGCCTGCTAGAGCTGCGATAACAAAATACCACAGACTGGGGAGCTAAACAGCACAAACGCATTTTCTGAAAGTTCTGGAGACCAGAAGTCAGAGATCAGGGTGCCAGCAGGGTGGGTTTCTGGTGCAGCCCCTCTGCCTGCCTGGCTCGCAGACGGCCACCTCGCGCTGTGTCCTCACATGGCCTTTCCCCTGCGTGTGTGATCAGTTAGAGGGAGGGCTGTGGTGTCTCTTCCTCTTCCTGTGAGGACACCTGTCCTGTCCCAATTAGGGCCCTACTCTGATGATGTCATTTAGCCTGTTATCTCCTTAAAGGCCCTGTCTCCAGATATAGGAACATTAGAGGTTAAGGCTTCAATATATGAGTTTGGTGGGGGGACATAGTTCAGTCTGTCACAAGTGTTCTCCCTGTTGGCAGTTGCCTAAATAAAGTGACTTGTCTCTTGGTGTCTGGGAGAATTTTTGGAAGTTTAACAGCAGATATATTGCTGTTACTGATCGAAACTTACCAAGCAAGCAAAGCTGCCTTTGAGTTCCTCTTCAAAGGCGTCGCTGGGATCCCAGGTGGTGAGCCCATCCACCTGGTTCCCACAGGGTGGGACCGCTACCCTGTCCCCTCTTTGGTTTCCTTTCATCTTCACCTGGTGCTGTCCAGCAGCCTCCACCTGAGGGCTGCTGAGTCCCCTCAGCACGTGCATCTTAATGATGTGAGACAAAAAGGCCTTCCTGTGATTTCCCAGCAGTCGCTCGTCTTTGCAGCGAGCCATCTCCTCAGTGCTGTGTTCTGTGCGGTGTTCTCCTTCCAACGAGTCTCGGAGATACACGGGATGATAATTCACTGCCTTTTATTAAAATCACCTTTTTATTTATCGCCTGCACTCCCACAGCAGTCATCACACGTATCATTCTATCCGCTTCCAAATCACCTTCTCCTCCATGTTCCCAGGCTCCGGGTGCGTGGCGATTTGCTCCGTGAGTTTCTCCTGTCCTGTCCCTGAGGTTGATTTTGCAGCTTGTGTTCTCTGGCACTCTCCCCACTTCTCATCTCCAGATCTCAGCGCACACAGATTCTCTCTTTAATTTCTCTGATACCTTCTGTGAGTAGCCCAGACAAACAAGCAAAACATAAATAAAACAGGCAATCATCATCCTAATGACGTCTTTAAGTTCAATTTAAAATTTGTCTAATTTTAAATTTGTAGAATGCCCTCCTCTTCTCGGGAACTGGGACAGATGTTTGCCATACATTATTTCACTCTCGCTCAGCATAGCATCTGTTCACACCCAGCCATGTCTTTGTGCACGTTTTCTCATCCTCTCCCCTGCATTCCTCTTGCGGCTAAATGGTCCTTGTATTTGTCTTTTTTAATGGTTCGTAGCAGCCTATGAAGCGGATGTGGTCTTTTTTAAACATTCCTCTATTTTGAACCAATTGGTTGTTTATCGACTTATTTTTAAACTCTTAGCCTACCAGTATCCGTTTCCGGTTGTGTATGGCTGTCTTAGAAGTCTATAATTCTCTAAGATAAGAGTATTTTCAACCATTTACAAATGTCAGTCACAAAGTGTTCAATATCTTTGTTCCACTTTGGCAAAAATACAAATTTCTTTTGGAAGGAGAAATTTGAAGCCATAGCTGTCTTACGCCTTTCTCTGTTTTGCTCAAGAATGTATAACACATAAACGTGGTTTCTGTGTCTCTTCCAGCAGTGTCACATGTTCAAACATGAGTCAGAGGGGCCAGGCAGAGCGTGCCGTGTTGAACAGGTCTCAGAAGTGCATCCGTCACCCTCCAGGAACCCTGCTCCCTCATCAATTGGTCTTGTCAGTTACACACACAGCCGTCGCATCTCTCCAGCCTGTAGCAGAAGCATCGATCATCCCTCCAGGTGTCCCTCTCAGGAGCTCAGGTCCTACTGCCTCTGATGGGCAAGTGCAGGCCCGGGTTGCAGCCGTGAGCCCAGTGTCTTCTCCAGAAGGCGAGAGTCACTGTTTATGGGGAGAGCCTCTGAGCGACTCTGTCACTCCTCCCTGAGGTTTTGATTTCCTTCCGGCACATTAGAGTTTTGTCTTCCTTTAAAAAAATTTATAATTTCTCCCTTTTTTTGAGAAAAATTTCGACATCTCAAGAAAACAGACTAGCATTTGTCAATATTTTTATTTCCTCTGTAACTAGAGACAGCAACCTATGTTTTATGAAGATCATGATGAAAAAGAAAACACTTCAGATTTACAACTTTGAATGAGAACTCTGTTTCCACTGGGAAGCCAGTACCAATAATACTTGAGTCAGGCTCCCAGGGTGTAGATACGATTCTGGAAATATCTGATAGGACTTTAATATCAGATATTAATCCCAATCTCTTATTTAAAAAAGACAGACTATCAGAGACATTCAGGGCCTTACTCTTTTGCTGACCGTCGACCCCTATTCATCAGGCCCAGCTCTCTCGCCAGTCACGTCTGAGGTTCTTAGCGTGTCTGTCTTTTTATGGACAAGCCATATCTACACCTTTAAGTATCTGCTCTATCAAACAAAGCAGTGAGCTTATAGTTTTAATAATATTTTCTTTGATATAACTATATTGATGAGCTGCTGTTTAGTCTCCTTCCTATCTTCCTGATTACACAAGTAAAAAATATTGCAGGAAAGTGACTTTGTAGGGCATTGATAAATTGGTTCTAAAATGAATTTCTTCTTCATTTGAATAATACATTTTTTAGGTGGACCTCTGTAATTCTTCACTTAAGGCAATCTTTCATAAAATATACGTTCACAGTTTTATAGCTATTTGCTTGGAACTAATTGGATATTGGTAAAAGTAAATGTATTTAATCACACATTTCATATGCTAGGCAAAATACCAGGTGAAATACTACAAGTAAATGGCTAATCCTAGAATTGAAATTTATTGCATCTTTTAGAATGAAACTTTTTTTATTAAAAGGTGTGATTGATACCCCAAACTGGATGTAGCGTTTTCAGCCCAGTGGTTTGAAGTGAGAGTTGTGATCAGCTTTTGTTCTTTACGTTTGATAGACATTTCTTAAGCCTTACATTCTTCAAAAAGCAAGAGATGCAGACAGAGGAAGTGCCTAGTTAACACATTAGGGTTCTGCTTATCTCCTGAGTGAGCCTCCGCCCTTCAGTCTCTGACACCGCTCCACGGGGATTGCTCGTTCCGGTCTGGGCGGCAGGGGAAACTGCAAACCCCTGCCGCTCGGGGACCCAAGACCAAATGGGGAGGACAAAAAGGCACGCCTTGAAGTAACACTAATAAAAAGCAGACTCTGATATGCACACTTCAATCTGGATTTCCGATGTAATACCACTCTCATTTCTTTGGTGACCCGTGTGTTACCTCTCATTTCCTTCAAAAAGTCAATAAAGGACCAGTCACATTACTAGAATAGGAGTCTTCATATTTTTCACTGACTGTGCGTTGGTGGTTTAGACATTTACCCCTCTGCATTACAGTAGGTGACTATGTTCCATGTTAAATGAACCCTGTGATTGCACACTTTGGGACCTTGCTTATTTCCCACTTGGCATTGGTGATTCGGAGAAAGAAAGAAATACTAGCTAAGTATATTGTAAGCATGTTTAGTGAGATAATGTTTACATTCCCTGGATGTATTTGATTTCATACAATTACTCTTCACTGGGTTGGGGGATTGTTTATCCAGTCTATTAAAGTATTCCTTACCCTTGGAATTTCTGAGGCTTCTTGGGGTTTTACCTTACTCTGCTCATTTGATTCATTTAATCACTCAACAGGCATTTAGTAAGCCTCTACAGTGTGTTACCTATCGTTACACATTTTCAGTATCAGCAGTTTTTTAATGTTATAATGGTCGGAATTGTAACTTCTAGTTAACAATTGAGAATGGAAGTTTTGACTTCCAAATACATAAAGCCTTTGTGATCATACTTTATACCTAATGTTGTGCTTTTCTTTAAAACAAAACTACAGTACTGTTCAGGGTGCTTTCAAGGTTGGCACGGTTAGTACAGGCACTGTTCTCAGTCGGTGCTTTGGCGAGCGCTTGACCCCCCCCCCCCCCCACTCTGGCTTAAAGCTCAACTGCCTAGCTCTGCAGCAAAGCACCGCACAGTGTAATGGGTGTGCCGAGAGAGTGGATGTAAGGCATTTGGGGTGGTTACAGGCAGAACATCACAGCAAGCTATTTCTGGAAGGATAAGTGGCAGAGCCAGGCACCACATTCCTGTTAGAAGGATGCCCGCAAAGGCATGGAGCTTTTGCGTGCACCACAAGTAGTCCCGGAGGACTGGCCGAAGGTGAGATGGGGCAGCAGCTAAAGCAACAGAAACAGTCCCGAAGTGGCTAGGTCACGAGGAGTCCTGTATATAATGCTAAGGACTAAGTTTTTTTTACCCAGAATCCTGAAAGGGTCATCCTACTATGTGTAATGGGCACACAAGTGTATGACAGTAACTAGATGTTCATTCTGTGAACTTAAAACTCTTGTCAAAGTGAAGGGTGGGAATGACGAGGGAGAGGAGTGGATTCTAACGTGGGAACATAGGCATCAGGTATTTGGCCGTTGAGTTAATTCATATGAGAAGTAATGGGAGCTACAGAAGAGGCGAGAGGGTGACAGAGGTGATAAAGAGCAGGCAGCAGGCTTCCTCCGTGCGAACGCGTGAGACCGACAGAGTCAGGACTGACGGAGAGCAGAGGCGCGCCAGAGCAAGGAGAGAGCGGCTCCTGCCGGTGGCTTCTACTTTGTGTATCTCCTGTTTGTCTTTTCCTTCTCTGCAAAGGATCATATCGAAAGGTTTTTGAGATTGTATGTGATATGCACAATGCAATATTTTACAAAAATTCATGCCACGCCGATATATTGAATAAAATCTTTCTGAAACAAGGCTTATACAAAATATTTTTGGCACTGTGTGCTGTTGCATTTTAATGACATCTCTTATTTTTGGCAGGAACAAGAATATATCCTGAATTAAAGGTTTCATGAGTGTTCTTCTTCCCTGTAACTGATAACTCTGATGTTTTTCCTGTCTCTCACTCAAATACCTGCCTTCATGCCACCCACTTGGCTCCCATAGCAGAGATTCAGTACTTGCGCCTGTGACCAAAGGCTGAATTCCTGGAGTTGGGTTGTTTAGATGCTTTGGGACAAATACAGTCTGGATCGAAGTATCTGTCACTTGGTGTGTAAAAAGAGGACCTAGATGAAATGGAAAGGCAAAAATTAATTAAAATTTTACACTGTGCTCTTCAAGTTGCATTTAATTAAACATTTACCAAATGACTGCCATGTTGAGGCATGTATTAGAAAAGTTATATAAAGAGAATGCATAGACTCTGTTCTCAAAGTGAAAAGGAGGGAGGGAGGGAGGGAGAGGGAGAGAGGGAGATAAAGGAGAAGAGAATGGGGAATGATACAATTCATTGCGATGGTACCAAATGTGCCATTTTGGGAAGTGCCAACATCACTTTGAATCCTTTTCTTTTGCTGTATGTAAGGATTCAGAAGCCATAGGTGAATGCTATTGAATTATTGACCATATTCAATACTGCTAAGCATTGAGCAGAGCCGAGGTAATTGCCCCTCCAGAGAGCTTTAATTCTCCAGTGTGTTCTGCAGTGTTACACAGTCTTGTGAGATTTACAGTCTGTGGCAGGAAACATTTGAGGCTTTCAGTTGCTCTCCGATGAAAACTGTTAAATTTTTAAAATACGCCCATGGACATAGCCAGCTATGAAGAAAACCCTGGAAGGTTCGCACTCAAAGTTGTTAAGAAATAGGCATGATAATGGGGCTCCACCCTGCCGTGCTAGCATACGTGTCCGCACATGCCCCTGGGAGAGGACCCCAGCACGCAGAGGGCTGATTCCTTGTGAAAACGGTTTACTCCGGAAGGCCCTCCGCGTTCAAGTTGAAGCTGTGTTATTTAGACCTGTGTTTAGAGCGTGTCCCTTTCTCTGAACAGTTACCGCCTGGATGGAGTCATGAATGACATGGGATCGCTCTTCCTCTGGGAGAGGACAAGCCTTCATGAACAATCCTATTTAGAAAAAGAAACAGAGTTACACCTCTACTAGTTTATAGAAGAACTCGAGAGGATTTATAGACAAGGAGGAAAGCTCTTTTTTTTTTTTAAGTGCTTTAGTATATTGAACATCAGAATTTCAAGTACAAGAAAGCCAGTAACTGGCCTTTGGGCAACTTTTTAACTTGATGATACTATATGGCTACTCTTCCTTGGCCATTTATATTTCAGCAATACAGCGTAGTGGTTAGACTTTACAGAGTGTTCCCCTGATATTTCCAGTACCCACCTGGCCCCATACTTAGTTATTACCGTATTATTGACTGTATTCCCTATTGTGAACTTCACATCCCTGTGACTACTTTGTGACTGCCAATTTTACTTCTTAATCCCTTCACTTTTTTCACATAGCTTCCCAACTGCCCCCCCACCCCGCCCGGCAAACATCAGCCTCTTCTCTGTATCTATGACTCTGTTTCTGTTTTGTTTGCCCATTTATTTTGCTCTTTAGAATCCACATGTAAGTGAGATCATATGGTATTTGTCTTTTTCTGTCTGACTTACTTCACTTAGCAAAATACCCTCTAGATTCATCCATGCTGTCACACATGGGAAGATTTCATGAATTGTTATGGCTGAGTAATATTCCATTTTGTATATGTACCACAGTTTTTTAATCCACTCATTTATTGACGGACATTTGTGTTGCTTCCATATCTTGGCTATTGTAAATATGTACTGAACTACTATTTCATTGAAACATTGCTTAAAACCAGCAGACATATATTTAAAATTCTATTAGATAGGAATGCACCCTGCCACCGAAACTCTCTACATTGCAAAAAACTTGAGGTATTGAATCAATTATAATAAAAGATGATTACTTATTTTTATTGAAGTACAATAATATATTTATTATGTTGCAGTTCTAAAAAATGAAACAGGATCTATTCTTCCATATATACATGTTATGAGTCCATTGACAGTGAAAATTAAATCTTTAGGACTGAGGAATGAGATAATTTTGCAGGAAAATCTTGACTACAGGCTATCATTCAAACTCCCCCCAAGTTAATTGAAATGCAGTCATCGCTCAGAACCTGTGAGGACTGGTTCCAGGACCCTGGAGGATCCAAATATCTGAGAATGCTCCTGTCCCTTAGATAAGATGCTGTAATATTTGCATATGGGCTGCAGCAGGGTGTGCCTGCACACCACTTCCTCAATAATTGATGCAAAATCACCAGTGCTTGTGCATGTGGCAGATGCAAGTTTTGCTTTCTGGAATTTTCAGCAATTAAAAGCTGTTTTTGATCCACTGTTGGTTGAATCTGCAAAAATATGTGGGTAGATTGGGCAGGGGCAATGGTAGGACAGAAATGATGTTCAGATGGAGTTTGTACTATTCTGATTCCTTTTTCCTGATTGTGACTCAAAGTTCTCTAAAGCCTGGTAGAGGTTTTTAATGTTATTTGTTACAGTGTCTTACCTTCAAAAAGTTAAATAAGCCAACTTTTTTGCGGGCGATGGCTGGGGTATCACTGATGCACATTTAAAGATGTATCACGGCAGAGAGTATACAGGGGTGGGCAGAAGTAAGTTTACAGTTGTGAGTATGAAAAACAGTTTATTTTTGTATCACTTATTGTATTCTTTATTTGTATTACAACTGCAAACCTATTTTTGCCTACCCCTGTGTGCTGTTGTTGTCTATTGTAGAGAGAATCTTGCCTCGCCCACATCAGGTATACTGAAGACTATATACTCAGTGTACTCACTCAAATAACTCTTTAAAAGTTCCAGCAGTGAAGACAGTTGTGCTGGTACCATGATACAGTCATGAAAAGTAACGATGTTGAATGGGGAAAAAATAAGCCCAAAGACTTCAGCAAGAAATTTAAGTCTTCTGACCATTACTCTCTTTTTTAAAAAAGATTTTATTTATTTATTTTTAGAGAAAGGGGGAGGGAGGAAGAGAAACATCAATGTGTGGTTGCCTCTCTTGAGCCCCGCACTGGGGAACCTGGCTGCAACCCAGGCATGTGCCATAGACTGGGAATCGAACCAGTGACCTTCTGGTTCACAGGCTGGCGCCGAATCCACTGAGCCACGCCAGCCAGGGCTGACCTTCAATCTCTTATCTGGAAAATAGAGACAATATCTTCTTTTACAGGGTTGTTGTAAGAATTTAACCTGGCTGGGACATAGCAGGCAATGCAGGTAACTATAATTGTTCTAGCATTTTCTCTCAAGGGCTCCAGTTAAAATATCTTTGGTACATTGGCCTGGATCAGTTCACCCAATTAGCATCTTACTTCAGTGATTTTCAACCTTTTTTTTAATCTCATGCTACACATAAACTAATTACTAAAATTCTGCAGAACACCAAAAAAACACAAACCCATATTTTTTGCCTATCTGACAAACAAAATAGGTATAATTTTGATTCATCTACTCTGGACAGCTGTTGTGTGTTATGGCTGTTGTTGTTGTTGTTGTATGTGTGTTTTGTTGTGTGTTTTTTTTTTTAAGATTTTATTTATTTATCTTTAGAGGGGAAGGGAAAGAGAGAGGGAGAGAAATATCAATGTATGGTTGCCTCTCCTGCGTCCCCTGCTGGGAACTGGCCTGCAACCCAGGCATGTGCCCTGACTGGGAATTGAACCACAATTGTTTGCTTCGCAGGCTCACGCTCAATCCACTGAGCTATGCCAGCCAGGGCTGTTGTGTTTTTATTTGACAGTTTAAGAGAAAATACATCAGTGCCTCTGATTAAATCGTCAGGTATTGCATGTTTTCAGAATCCTTGTGGCACACCAGGATGTCACCTGGGGCACACCAGTTGAAAATCACTGCCTTAGCTGGAAAATGTGAAGTCAGTCTGTAGTAGGTTTGATGCTGTGACATACATAGGTCAGGGAAGTACCTTACTGATGGCTGAAGGAGAGGGTATCTTTTACATTGAAACTGCTAAGGGTGTATTTAAGTATTTGTTTAAGTACTTGGTCGACTCAACAGCATTTTATGGGAACCAACATGAAAAGGATAATTTATAGACATAAAAACAAAGTAAAAGCTATCCACTATCCTTTTTAAAAAATTATATTTTATTGATTACACTATTATAGTTGTCCCAATTTTTCCACCTTTGCCCCCCCTCCACTCAGCACTCCTCAGTCCCTCAGGCAATCCCCCCACCATTGTTCATGTCCATGGGTCATGTGTAGGTTCTTTGGCTACTCCATTCCCTATACTGTACTTTACATCCCCATGGCTACTCTGTAACTACCTATTTGTACTTCTTAATCCCTTCACCTCTTCACCCATCCCCCCACACCCGCCTCCCATCTGGCAACCATCAAAATGCTCTCTGTATCCATGATTCTGTGTCCTCTTGTTTGCTTAGTTTGGGTTTTAGATTTGATTGTTGATAGATATGTACTTATTTCCACCTTATTGTTCATAGTTTTGATTTTCTTTTTCTTAAATAAGTCTCTTTAACATTTCATATAATAAGGTTTGGGGATGATGAGCTCCTTTAGTTTTCCCTTGTCTGGGAAGCTCTTTATCTGTTCTTCGATTCAAAATGACAGCTTTACTGGGTAGAGCAGTCTTGGCCGTAGGTCCCTGCTTTCGAGACTGAATATTTCTTGCCAGTCCCTTCTAGCCTGCAAAGTTTCTTTTGAGATATCAGCTGATAGTCTTATGGGAACTCCCCTGTAGGGAACTAGCTTCTTTTCTCTTGCTGCTTTTAAATTATCTCGTTATCTTTAATGTTCGGGTTTTAATTAAGATGTGTCTGGGAGTGGGCCTCTTTGCATCCATCTTGTTTCGGACTCTCTCTGCTTCTTGGACTTGCATGTCTATTTGCTTCACCAAATTAGGGAAGTTTTCTTTCATTATTTTTTCAAAAAGATTTCCAATTTCTTGCTCTTTCTCTTTTCTTTCTGGCACCCCTGTGATGTGAATGTTGGACCATTTGATGTTGTCCCAAAGGCTTCTTATGTTTCAAATAATTGATTTGATCCTCGGCTTAATCCACTTTACTGTTGTTTCCCTGGGATTTTTTTTCTTTATTTCAATTTGTATATCTTTCGTTTCTGATTGGGTCTTTTTTACACTGTTGAGGTCCTCACTGAGTTCCTTGAGCATCCTTATAACCAGTGTTCTGAACTCTGCCTCTGGTAAGTTGCTTATTTCCATTTTGCTTAGCTCTTTTGCTGGAGTTTTGATCTGTTCTTTCATTTGGGCCATGTTTCTTTGTCACTTCATTTGTCAGCCTCCCTATGTTTGTTTCTGTGTATTAGGTAGAGCTGCTATGACTCCTTGTCTTGGTAGTGTGGCCCAATGTAGTCGGTGTCCTATAGGGTCCAGTGGCACAGCCTCCCCTGTCCCCCAACCTTCGTACTCAAGGTGTGCCCTTCATGTGGGCCGAGTATACCCTCCTCTTGTAGTTGAGCCACGATCACTATTGGCAGATCAATGGGAGGGATTTACCCAGGCCAGTCAGTTGGAAGGATTGGCAGTGACCACTGACCACCAACCTCTGCCCTCCATGGCGGGTCAGCTGTGCAGGGACAGGGTAATAATGCTCTGATGTGCTCTGTAGCTGTCCACTGGGTGTGAAGGCCTTGGGGTTTCCTAGGTGGTACAGGCCAAGGTACCACCTTGTGTGTTGCCCAGGTCTACCCTGCCTGAGCTATAGAGCAATCTGAGATGGCTGCTACTTGTGCTGGGCTTGGAGATATCCAGGTGAAGCCAAGCTGTAAGTCTAGGCTGGCTGCTGCTAGTGCCCTGCCTGGGACCACTTAGCAAGAGGTACAGGGGCTAAGGGCTCACTGAGGCTGGCTGTTGCTTATTTGATTGGCTTTAGGAAGTTGCTTAGCATGAGCTGAGTAAGTTGGGTGGGACAGAGCCTCAGGGGGTCAGGGCAGGGCAAACAGTGTCAGTCAGATTGATGGAGGCTCAGATATGGTACCTGCCTGCTAGCTCTGTGGCTCTGTCGGGGGAGGGTGCAGAAAAGGGACAGCAGCTTCTGTTTGCCTTGATGCCAGATAGTTCTGATTCTCCCCATGTGCCAACTGGTGCCTTTTAAGCTGCTAACCTGGTGCTGGAGCTCAGAGGAAGTGAGTCTGAGTAGGTGAGTCCATGTGTGGGTTCTTTAAGAACTGTTTGGGACTCCAGAAGTTCCTTCCACCTACTCAGTCTCCACTGGTTTTTGCAGCCAGAAGTTATAGGAACTTATCTTCTGGCACTGGAACTCCTGGTGTGGGGCTGGGACATTTCACTCCTGAGATTCCCTCCCAGATTTTTATCCACCTCACGTGGACGTGGGACGAGCCTGTCCTGCATCTGCACCCCTCCCATCAGTCTGGATGGATGTGCTTTGTTTAATTCGTAGTTGTCAGACTTCCCATTCAGTTCAATTTCTGATGGTTCTGAGTGATGGTTGTTCTGTAGTTTAGTTGTGATTTTGATGTGGTACAATGAGGTGAGCCGTGTTTACCTATGCTGCCATCTTCACCCAACATTCTTTCTAATTCTAGTTAAATGTGAATAGAATTATACATAGAGTTACCATTAAAAAGCATGCATTTTTGAATGAGACTATTGAGTTTTGTCTTTAATGGTAATTATCAGTTTTTAACCATGGTAGTTTTACAGAACAGTCTCTCTCTCTCTCTCTCTCTCTCTCTCTCTCTCTCTCACACACACACACACACACACACACACACACACACACACACGGGCCTGGACTCCGGAGCATGGTATACTAATACCGTCTGGACCACCTACTGGGCTCATCTGTCCGCTGCCAGAGGAAAGACATCTCTCAATGGCAGAGATTAGTGAAAAGCAAAGGAAATGTTTATTTAAGGCTATACAAACTTAAATAAGTGACCCAATGTCCCCATTAAACTATCAAAGTCTTTTAGGCCAACTACTGATGCCCACAGTGCTTCCTTCTGCCCCTGCCCTTATCTGAGCTACCGTAAGTCCAGAAAAGCAGCACACGTCTGCATCTCCAGGTCGCTGGCACCGTCAGCTGTGTTGCCATCCAGGCAAAGCCTCTTCTTCCCTCCACCAGAGCTGCGGGGGTCTGCACTCTTGCCAAGCCTCATGGATCCGCTCCTTGCAAAGCTGCAAGGGGATCTGCACTCTTCCAACTCTGCGTCATTCTCTCCTCAATGGCTGCTGCATCCCCCCTTTTATACTCCTGCTATCTTTCTCTGCAGCTCCATTTCTGGCTCCTCCCACAGTCAGCCACAGCCCCCAGGACTCCCATACTCTGTTGCCATAGTGAGTCTGGGAAGGCGTGGCCCCATGGCATAGAGCCAATCATCTCTCAGGCAGGCGCTGTAACCAGGGGGAGTTGCCTCCCAGTACTCTCTGTCAGGGGGAGGGGTGTGCAGCACAGAGTGAGGGGGTCCTTGATCCCTCTATGGGGCCCCCCACTTGGCTGCACCCTGTTACAGTAGTCTTGAAAAGCAAAATGGCATATGTTCACTTGTAATATTATTATTATATTAAAAGTTCTGCCTTGGCTGGTGTGGCTCAGTGGATTGAGCACCAGCCTGCAAATCAGGAGGCAGCCAGTTTGATTCCCAGTCAGGGCACATGCCTGGGTTGCAGACCAGGGCCCCAGTTGGGGGCATGTGAGAGGCAACTGATTGTTGTCTCTCTCACATATCAGTGTTTCTCTTGCTCTCTTTCTCCCTCCCTTTCCTCTATCTAAAAATAAATAAATAAGATCTTCAAAAAAAAAAAGGCTGAATATCTTTTTCAAAAGTTCTAAAGATTATTTTAAGCTAATTATTTTTAAGTTCTAAAGTCAAAAAGCAAAATATTCAAAGACTTCGAACATTGTGTTTTGAGAGTAAAAGTGGATTATGGTGGAGTATACAAAGCAATTGAGACATGTGTCTTCTATTTTTAAATAACTGATGATCTAATTCAAGACATTGTACATACAACTAAGATAACACTAACAACAAATGTAGTGGTATTTGCATATATTTGTGAATTCATATACACTGAAAGTAAGTGAATTACCAGTGTTTGGTTTAGTTACTAAGGGATATTACTAGGATGTTAGGAGTGTTACCATAGTTTTAAAAAGGACCTAGAAACATTAATGTGCATCCTGCTGTCTCATCTAAGGCTTGGAGAGAACTCACGTGTTTGTGAGCGGAGTTTAGTTCCTTGCAGCTGAGGCCTTCAGTTTCTCACCCGCTGAAAATCTGTGGCTGTGCTCAGCTCCTAGAGGCCACCCACCACCTCTTGCCATATGGTCCTCTTTGTAACATGGCACTTTGCTCCTTAAGGCCACTGGGAGCAATTTCACTCATGCTTCATGTCTTCTATGACTTCTTTGTGTCTTTGACCTTTAAGACTTTTTGAAGGGCTGCTCTGATTAGGTCATATGTACCCAGGATAATCTCCCTTTTGAGTAACTAAAAGTCAACTAAATCAAGGTTCTTAATTAATTAACTAGATCGGCAAAATCCCTTTGGCCATGTAATGTAACAATCATAGGAGTGAGATTCTATCATTGTCATAGGTTTTGCCTGCTCTCGTGGGGCAGGGGTTCTACAAGGTGTCTGCAAGGGCATGGACTCTTGGGGGCATCAGAATTCTGCCTACTGAGGGGCTCACACACTTGGCCACAGGGCCTGTGCCATGGTGGTACCTGTATTTAAGGAGGTCAGGGGCTGGAAACTGCCAGGTGTCCTTGAAGCAGCGGTGGTTCTCTGGTGCAGGTGTGGAAAGAAGGAGGTTCCAGAGATCAGAAGAGGTACCCGCCTGTTCTCCCATTGAATTAACTCACCCTCGCTCAGCTGGCTTTTAACTAAACTGCCAAAAACAAGGTGGAAATACAAACCCCCCTTGCACCCTCCAGGTCAGCAGAGCTTGTCTCTTGCTTAATTACAAAACCTACCACAATAATCTTAGCCAACGAAATGGAACTATCCTTCATCTGATTTCACGTTTTACTCAAGAGAATCTCCTTATTTCTAGTTGGCTTCATTCCCCACCCCTGGTTAGAAATTGCTGTTCATTAAAATAGCTTTATGGACTTAATCTACTAAAATGCACTTATCTGAAGAAAAATGCCCTATCACTATGAAAAATTTCAGCCTTCATATTTAAGTGTGATATTTTGAGATACAAATGACAACTCTCAAAATAATTTAGTAATAAAATGGAGTATTTGTTCACAGATGTCGAAATATCATCTGATATGACTAGAATAGGCATTGAATTGAGGCTTACCCAGTTTTCCCTCCAGGAATCAAAGTCTAAAACATGGCAATTTCAGGTTGAAAATACCCATTAATGGAAATAGCACACAGGGAGGAGGTCATTGTTGCTGTGACTTCATGCGCATGTGACTTAGCTGGGCACAGTCTGACTGCTCTAAGTACACCCTCAAGGTGTCCAGATGAAGTGGGGGCCCCCATGTTCTCTTAATTCCTTTCCACTCTCCTTATGAGTTGTGGCTGCTCGGTTTCTGTAATCCTAAATTCTGTTTTTTCTGGAGTAAATGAAACAACTCTGAAGCCCAAGAGATATAAAGAAAAACGTGGGCTTTTGGAACACTAACAATTATTCCTTGATAGGAAAAGAATGCATCACAAGGACATTTTACTGCCTTTTTTAGGTTAATAATTCTGTGCTAGTTTTTTTAGAGGGATGGATAGCAATGTGTTTATGCATGTTAAATGCTACCCTCTCTTTTTCTCTTTCTCAAGGGATAGTTCTTATAATAAGATTTTCTAAGAGATATCCAGCGAAATTTTATTCAGTTTGAAAGTCTTGATTTATTTGAATTTCTAATAGTAAACACTTAAGGTTGCAATTACAGACACTGACATAGTATTTACTGTGCTCCAGGTACCAGTATTCTTTGTATGCTAACTCATTAAATTTTCAGAAAGCCCTGCTTATCTTAGTATAATCACTATTCCCATTTAGAGGTGGGGGAAAGCAGTTTAGATAAAGTTCTGAAGATCAGTTAGCAGTTGACAGGGGCAGAACTTGAGCCCATGGAGGACGGCTCTGAAGCTGTGCTCATAATCACAGTGCCATGCTGTGTTCTGTCTTCTGTGAGAGGTGACAGGTGACACATGAGGCTGGCCCTCCAGACACTTTCATCCCAACGAGTAGAGACGCAGACCCCCAGAGAGGTACTGTAATAGAAGCCTGCTCAGCTCACGGTGGGACCTTCCAGACAGATGGGAGGTGTGGTGACTCTTCAAGGTGAATCATAGAGAGGGGGGAGCTATGCCCGAGTCTCGGAGGAGCAGGTGGTCACATGGAGAGAAGAACATGTTTTTGTGCATTGAGGAGAGGATCAGGGTAATCTTTTTAAAAATTAATTTTCCTTTTTATTAAATTTATTGAGGAGGAGTTGGTTAATAAGATTGTATAGGTTTCAAGTGTACATGTCCATGATGCTCGATTCTCATATTGCATTGTGCGCCTACTGTGCACGTCAGATCATCTTCAGTCACCATGTATTTGACCTCCTTTACCTTTGCTAACCACTCCCCACCCCTTTCCCTCTCGTAACCACCGTACTGGTGTCTGTCTGCGAGTTTTTGTTTGTGTTTATTTTGTTTTTTCTTGTTTACTTGTTGCTTTCAGGGGATTAGGATGTGGACATCCATGGGAGGCCATTACTCTGCCTCCCACAGTCACCAACCTGTAGGTTTGGAATCCAGAAATGAAGTTTTTTCAGATTCTTTGGCTCAAAATATTGCCCACTATTTTGAGTAAGTCACTGAGTTAAAAATGGAATCCACATGCATGATTATAATTTGAGATATAATTACCCCTATCTTTGGGATAATCTTCCAAGTGACGAAGGGAAAGATACAGGCTTGTTTGTCTCAAATTGTAATTAATGTAGATT
>PVKM010013755.1:0-29871 GCA_004027735.1 Carollia perspicillata | reverse complement strand
TTCTCCAAGTATTTGACTTTTGCCTTTTTCTCCCATAAGATGTTCGGTATCTTTTCAAATAAATTATTTAATCTATGATTTATAAATGGATGTTTATCTAGCCTAAAATAGGGATGAAAGGAAAGCAAAGCTGTCTATGTCCATATTCTAACAGTTGTTTTTATTGACCGGATTCAAGTTGACATAAAGTGACTAAAAATTTACCTTCCAATCAAGAATAGCAGAAACCGACTTTACTTTGCATGGACTGAATGTCTGTGCCCCCCTCAAATTCACATGTTTCAACCTTAACCCTCAATGTGAGGTAATAGTGGGTGGAGCCTTTGGGAGGTAATTAGGTTTAAATGAGGTCACAGATTTAGAGCTTCCATGATGCAACTAGTGTCCTTATAAAAAAAAAATGAACAATGGCCAGAGCTATGGCCATCTTGCTTTCTACCACATGAGGACACAGCAGGAAGGCAGCAGCCTTCTACAAGCCAGAAAGAGTGGCCTCACCAAGAACTGAATCTGTCAGCAGTTGACCTTGCACATTCCATCCTCCTGAGCTCTAAGAAATGAATGTCTGTTGTTTAAGCCACCTAGTCTATTGTATTTTTGTTATAGCAGCCCAACCTTATTAAACATCCTCCTGATTAAAACAATTAAAAAACAAGACAAAATATGCAAAGCGATAGTTTTCACACATTAAACAACAGAGATCAATGTGTATAATGGTGATTCCCCAGAGAAAGGAAACAAACAAGATGAACACCATGATTGTCCCTACTAACTGTAAAATTTTGAGGTAACACTGTAAGGAAAGCAACTATAAACGGAGCCTGGTAATCTATCTGAATTGAGGAAAACAATTTGGATTTTAGGAGACCAAGGAAATTAGAATTTGTGGGGCAGAATACCAGAGACAACAGAGCTTCAGAAAGAGAGTTCCGAAGATTTTCAGAGAGTTCTTTTTTCAGCCTTTAGTGGAATAATGATCAGTGCACATAAACAAACTACCAAACCTAGCAAAGAACCGTAAAAAAGAGGCAAGAAGAATAAGACAAAGAGCTCACATTGGGCCACAAACAGTTTGTATTTCCATCAGCCAAAGTGGAAATATCTGCAAATATATGTGCACAAAGTGGAGTCTTCAAAAAGATATTACCCTATAAGTGGGATAAATTAGCTCCCAAATAAAGGCTGCTCTATCCAAAGCCAACAAATTTTAAGTGTACCATATTTTTCAGACCATAAGATGCACCTAGGTTTTAGAGGAGGAAATAGGAAAAAATTTTTCGAAGCCAAAAATGTGGTAAAATATTTAATAACATAAATAACATAATATTTCACCAATGTAAATATAAATAGAACTCAACAGCAGTATTAACAACCATTATTCCTCCCAAATTTAGGGTTGGGGGAGTGCGTCTTATAGTCTGAAAAATACGATAATCCTCAAAAAGATGAACCAAGTGATTTAACTACATCTCAGAACAAAGTTCAAAAATAGTTGATGGAATTAAAAAACAAACAAACAAACAGAAATGCCAGCACCCACCAACATGGAATTTACAATATCTGGCATACACTGATAGTGTCACATATACCCTAACTCATTGGGAAGGCAGGAGCTGTTTCTTGAATGAATGAGGGGAATGCTATGTGAGCTGTCCTTTTCTAATATTTTATTTAGTGAGGAGGATACAGTAGGGGAACACTAAACCAGCTTAACCCGCCTTAACTGTCTCTCACAGTCTGTGAGCATCAATGTTTTAGCCTTGATTTGACATTGAAAAACACTAATATTTACATCTTTGTAACTATCTCTGAAAAAATCGGAGAGGGAAAATATATGTATTTATAATTAGTGGTTGGATTTTGACGGAAGGCAGGGACACAGAATAAACCACCATTTATGCCACCAATAAAGTACACTTAAAATGTTTCCCTTTAAATAGGATTTTTCTGAATTGTAAAATGCAAATAAATAAGATCTACTATTTATTGTGTTATTCCCTCATTTAAAAAAACAATAAAATACAAAAAACTCACAATGTTAAGTATCCAGCTTAAGCCATTCATGCAGATGATTTGGAGACAAACACATCCAGAGTTGGTTCTACTATTTATTATTCCTATGACTGCATAATTCAAACTACCTGAGCCCCTATGCATACATTAACACAATGGAGATAGTGACACCTCATAGGGTTGTTGTACATACTAAATTAGGTCACGGAAATAAAGAATTTCACTCAGCTCTTGGTACTAGTAGGTGATCAATACATATTAGTCCTCTTTTCTTCCCTTCCTATAATATTATTGCCTAAATAGCTTAGTATAATTCAGAATTTCAAACTAGTAATGATCAAATTCATACCTTTACTCAGCATTTGGAAAAATAAATGTGTTTGCTTCCTGATCAAAATGGCAGACTGAGACACATACATTTCAAAATATCATTGAAGTTATAGTATAAAGGTACAGATGAAATAACTCTCTCTTAGCACCACAAATGGGAAGAATACCTCTGTGAATCCAATATTTTGGGAAAGTGGGTGAGATGATATTAACATATGAGGCAAGATACAGGAAAAAAGCCGAAAGAGGCCACATTAGAACTAGGAGCTATGCTTCCTGACAGAACCCTGGAAAGACTTCAGGCTCAGAATCATTAGGTAGAAAGGCAAAAAGGTTGTGGGATAGTAATCTGAATAATTCGTTTTGAAACTGTCTATATAAAAGCATAGTCAATGGCTCTTTCAGTTCAAATACACCTTTATACAACAGGAATCAGAAAGCAGTAGAGTTTGCCTCCCTAACTAAAAGTTAAAATTTGTTTTCCAGAGATTTTGAACAATCTCTCCATGTAAGACTGGATTCCTAAAAAGAGTATGCATGTCTAAGAGTTAAGCACTTCTCTCTCAGTAGAGTGGAAGGTGGTTTGCTTGCATACGGCCACCTGTGCACCATGAAAGAAAACCTGACAGCCAGCTTGTCATGCCCAGTCACCCAGGACTTGTGGGCAGCCCTTCAATATTAAAAACATTTTTTGTCTGCTTGTTTCCTGTTTGGTTGTTGTAAGAACCAGATTGTCAGAAGAAGCTCAGACCAACTATCCACTCATTTATGGTCATCTACCTCATTGACTACTTATAAATATAATAGAAAATAAAAGACAACTAGGCATTTTAGGAAAACAAGTGGCCTGATATAGGAGTGCCAAAATGATAAGTAGAATAGGATAGTATGGGGTATGAGTCCCCCCCCCCCTTTTAAAAATCCTCCATGGAGGACTATTTTTATTTTCATTCCTTTAAAGAGAGTGGAGGGGAGAAAGGAAGGGAGAGAGAGAAACATCGATGCAAGAGAGAAGCATTGATTGGTTGCCTCCTGCACAAGCCTGCACCAGGACCAGACCTGCAACACAGGTATGTGCCCTGACTATGAATTTAATCCAAAACCTTTCAGTTATGGTAAAATGCTCCAACCAACTGAGCCTCACTGGCCAAGGCTGAATTTCCTCTTTTTTAGGTGTAAAGTTCATGGAACAAAAATATTGGCCCAGGTATTTTATTTATATTTTTTGTAAATTATTTAGAAGAACTAAAATAATATGTCTTAAAATTTAGGGTAAAGGGAAATACTTAGGATGCAGTGGAATAAATGAACTGAATTTTTACTCTTCCATAGATGAATGAAAGAGAACTATCCTAAGTTGATAAATCAAGCAATGGAGTGACATCTGTATTATTAAAACACTTTTAACCACCAGAAATCTGAAAATATAAATAGTTGAAAGTGGTTACCTGTGGGGTAACTAGGAATGGCAGTTACAATCAGTTTTGTCTTTTTCATTGAATTTTATTCCATTGTGTGTACATATTATTTTTATAAGTATGAATCGAATTATAGCAAATGTGATGCAATTTAGATAATTTTAAAGTCAAAGTGCTTAAAAGTTAGCATAATATTTACATGGCAAAATTATTTGAGGAGTAAATGAGATACTGAATTCAAGAATGATTAGCACTTAGTAAATATACATCCACAAAATTATATTGTATACACTTATTTTCTCAATTTATATGTCTTGACCTAGTTTCTTTTAGTTCTATTATGCAATTTGTTTTTTTTATTTTTTATTTTTTACTTTTTTATTGTGGTTTAAGTACAGTTGTCTCCACTTTCCCCCCATTACTCCCCCCAACCCCAGGCATCCCCATTCCCTATCCTTGATCCTACCCCACTTTGGTTTTCTCCATGTGTCCTTTATACATGTTCCTGAAAACCCTTCCCCATTTCCCCCATTGTCTCTTCCCACCTCCCCTCTGGTTGCTGTTAGCTTGTTCTTAATTTCAATGTCTCTGGTTATATTTTGCTTGCTTGTTTTGTTTATAAGGTTCCACTTACAGGTGAGATCACATGGTATTTGTCTTTCACCGCCGGGCTTATTTCACTTAGCATAATGCTCTCTAGTTCCATCCATGCTGTGACAAGTGGTAGGAGCTCCTTCTTCCTTTCTGCTGAGTAGTTTTCCATCGCATAAATGTACCATAGTTTCTTGATCCATTCATTTGCTGATGGGCACTTAGGTCGCTTCTAACACTTGGCTATTGTAAACTATGCTCCTATGAACATTGGGGTACATAGCTTCTTTTGGATTGGTATTTCGGGGCTCTTAGGGTATAATCCCAGCAGTGGAATTGCCAGGTTGAAAGGCAGTTACATTTTTAGTTTTCTGAGGAAATGCCATACTGCTTTCCACAGTGGCTGCACTAGTCTTCATTCCCACCAACAGTACATTAGGGTTCCCTTTTCTACCTCAACCTAGTTTTTTGGTAGCCTTACCCATTTATTACAATCCGATTTACTTCCTCATGGGCCCTGGAGAAAAATCATACTGCTTTTGACTATCATGTCTATATTCATTTTTCTGAAGCAATCAACAAGTTGATGTCCCATTTAACTAGAATATTTTTCTTATCAAATATTTCCTTATATGGTGCTTAACCATGTGACAATATCTGGAGAACCCATCATGTGCCAGGCCTCATTCTAGGGACTGGAGATGGTGCCCATTCACCCAGATGGCTACCAAGGGCATGCTGCCTTAGAGGTACTTACAGGCTATTAGGGAGGAGGCAATATCAGGACATTGTGGTAATTTTGAGGACAAAAGTAAATCAATATATTTTAGCAATGCAAGAAATTGTTTCTGAATCCAGCCAAGGGGGGTCTGAGAGGTGTCCCAGAGTATGTGACATCTGAGTTGCTCTTTAATGGCTAGAAATTGGTGGTCAAAATAGAGTGAAGAATGGGATGCACCTTTCTAGGCCAAGGGTGTACCAAGTGCGAGTCATGGAGACAAAAAACAAGGCGCAGTTTTAAGGTAAAATTAAGTAGTGTGTGTGCCTCATTCACAAGCTTTTTGTGAGACACTGGATGAGGATTCAGCCAGAGACAGAATTAGTGCAATCAGGGAAGAGTTTATTCTGGAATACTGTTCTGGAGCTGTTGGTTCTTGAAATAGTAACTAGATCTTATGGACCAGAGTAATCACTCCCTAGTCAAGCCTTTCAATTCAGAGTCTTATTCAGGTTGTCTTCCACTCATTCAAAATGTCATGCATCTCATTTTTCCTCAGTAAGACTCTGTTCCAGGAGAGAGAGACTGTGGGTTCTTTGTATTTCCATAGATGTTAGCATTGTTCTTGGTACAAAGTGGTACTAAATATATAGTTGTTGAATTAAAATATTTAGGAACATATATATTAGATAAAATATAATAAATCTTTAAATCTAATTCTTAGAATCTCAGCTAAATGGATAAACATGGTGTCATTGTAGATGTATTTATTTCTTCCATATGAAATTGTGCACATCTAATTTTAGCACATTTTCTTTTTGAAGTCACTGAGATTGAATGAGAAATGTAAATGGAATGCTATACTACTTTCTCAATTTGTTTTTAGAATCAAGACTTTCTCAAAGTTTAAAATAGAAATGCTTTCTTTCATCAGAACATGCCTGTATATTTAAGAATAACATTCGGGAATAAAATGAATGTTAAAAATAGAATTTTTTCTCTTGTCAGTCCAAACTAACAAAGCATCATGGCATTTTCAGCAAAGTCTAGATTCTCATTCTCAAATGAGGTCTTGGTTTATCCTCTAAATTCTATGCTATGTATCAGCCAGACACCTCATTAAAACTGGGGTTTATTAAAATCGAGGATATAGCAACTCCTAGCCTTGCTTCTGAAGTGTGCACTATCTATAACAAAGCCAACAAATAAAACTGGAATAGCTATACAGTGAAACAATAACTAATTAGTGAGATTTGTTATAATGAAATAAGAGAAGTTAGAAAATACAACATGGACACTAAGGCCAGAATATTTTGTATATAATCACATGGGAACTCTGGGAAAATGTCATACTAGTTTCAAATAATGTAAAGCACTGAGTTTCCCAGAAGAGAAAAAATAAATAATCTTTATCACTTTTTATTTAATTAACTCTTTTTATGCTGTGGTAAACTAAACTATTGGTTATTTCATTATGCAAAACCATCTCCCTCTGTGTCCTCCTTTCTCCTGTGTAGACTGTATGTCTCACGCACATAATAAATGTTCAGTAAATGTTACTTGTTATCTTTTCCTGAGACAAAAGATAGAAAAGCCAAGACAGGATAAATTCTGTTTTAAGTTTTTTTAAATTTACCTCCCTGCTGCCCACATTCCTTATTCTTCTCAGGGCTACTTTCCATCCGCATCTCTTACCTTTTCAAGTACCACATTATGATCGTGTGGTGTCGTAAGCTGAATTATGCTCTGCCCCTGACTATACCCACTACAAACAGTTTCCTTCTCGCTTTTCTCTGAAGTCACATAACTGGGCATTCCTTGTTGTTGTAAGTCTTTGGTCACCAACCTCAACTAGGCTGCCATTTCTGCACTTTTCTACTGAAGTCTCTCCCATTTTCTTTTTTTTTTAAAGATTTTATTTATTTATCTTTAGAGGGGAAGGGAAGGAGAGAGGGAGAGAAATATCAATATATGGTTGCCTCTTGTGCATCCCCCGCTGGGAACTGGCCTGCAACCCAGGCATGTGCCCTGACTGGGAATCGAACTGCGATCATTTGGTTCGCAGGCCAGCGCTCAATCCACTGAGCTACACCAGCCAGGGCTTCTCCCATTTTCTTTAATCCTCCAACACCTACCTCTGTGGGACTCACAGTAAAAAATATGCCTGGTCTCCCATTTCTTGGAGTAAACAGATGCTAAAAGAAGCAAAGTATTTCAACTTTTTGTTGTGAAAACCTCAAGTCTTCTTGCTCCTAAACACATCCATTCTGCCTTGCGTCCTGTCAAGATGAAAGCAAAGCCTCTCCTCCCGTCTAAGGCCAATCTTCCTAGTACTTTGATGCTGTCTCAAAACTCAGATTCTTATCATTATCTTCTTTGTGTTTCTTCAACCTTTCTCTACCAACTTGCCCATACTAGCTTTTCAATACTGTATACTCCAGACTTCCCTTTTTAAAAACAAACAAAAATGCCTACTTTCATTTTTAGCTACTACTACTCACTTCTTGAGTTTTCTGGTTGTTTTTAGTTCTTTAAACTTTGTTTATGCTTCAACCCATGGCAAACTAGCTTACCCTGTCCTATGTGTTTGTCCTACTTTAGGATGTTGCCAATAACTTTGTCACACAATTTAATCAGACTCCTCAGTTCTCTTTAGCTTTAATCCTCATAAACAGCGTGTTACACTTTGACACTCTGCAGAAAAGAATAAAAAGCAGGTCTGACTGCTTTTCCTTTGAAAGGCTTGCTTGTAAGTTTGGCCCTTGGGAGGTATCTGGGAACTTGAATTTCAAGGTTCCTACTATTCCGGAACTAATAACAGTGGTTTCCTATACCTAAACTGCCTGTGAAAACAACAGGGTTTATGCTTAATTTAATTCTTGCTTCCTTCAGGGACTCTGGAATTTTGACACATGCCAGACAGAGGTTGCCCGTATGAGCAGCTCCCCAACCCCACCCCACCCCCTATAAAAACTGGCCACTGAGTCTCTGGTGAGCTTCCCTGATTGGCAGCATTTCACTTACGTTGTCACAACTTGCTGCCGGGGGGATTGAGTGTGTCTTGTGTGACTCCCTCTAGGAGAGGACTTGGAAACTTGTGCCCTGTTCCCTTTTCTCTTCGCTGATTTTGTCCTGTAGGCTCTGACTGTAACCAATCACAGCTGTGAGTACAGCTAAATACTGAATCTCTTTAGTCCTCCTAGATAATCATGGAACCTGGGGGTGGTTTTGGGGACTCTAACACAGACTCCCATTCCATTTTAAAAGCTCTTTTCACCTCTGGCCACACATTTTCCTGGTTTTCTTCCTGCCTTTCTCTCCTTAATTTATTTTTTAGATGCCCTTTTCTCTCTCTGTCCATGAAATGTTAATGTACAATGGGCTTTTTCTCTTGGTGATATTTCATACATTACAGCATCACCATGACAGTTTTTACTACTAAACATTTCTTGACACTAGCCAGCATTATTTCTTCCAAGGCACAATTATGGCCCTAATACTTGTGCATTTCCATTTCTTTTTTTGTTTGTTTTATTATATATATATATTTTAATTGTTGTTCAAGTACAGTTTTCTGCCTTTTACCCCCATCCCAGCCCTCTCCCCCAGCCCTCCCCACCTCTCTCCCATTTCTGCCCCCCCACCCCTAGTTTTTGTCCATATGTCCTTTATACTTATTGCTGTAAACCCTTCCCCTTTTCCCCTGAAATTCCCTCCCCTCTCCCCTCTGGTCACTGTCAGCCTGTTGTCTATTTCAATGTCTTTGGTTATATTTTAATTGTTTGTTTGTTTTGTTGATTAGATTCCTGTTAAAAGTGTCCATTTCTGTTCTCGATCTATAATCTCATTATGAATTGAATTGTATTACCCAACAGTTTATATGTTGAAGTCCTAATATCAAATGTGACTTGACTATATTTGGACATGGGACTTTATGGAGATATTTAAGGGTAAATGAAGTCATAAAGGTGGGGCCCTACATCTAATAAGACTAATGTCCTTGTACGAAGGGAAAGAGATACCACACCTCTCTCTCAGTCTGTCTGTCTGTCTGTCTTTCTGCACATTCACAAGGAAAAGTCATGTGAGGACACAGGGAGAAGGTATCATCCCCAAGCCAGGAGGGGAAGGTGTTAATCCTGCTGACACCTTGATCTTAGACTTCCAGCATTCAGAAGCGTGAAAAAATAGATGTCTGTTTAAGCACCCTGGTCTGTGGTGTATTATTATGGCAGCTGAAGCTGACTATTGCAAATCTATTCTCCAGCAGTTAGAATAATCCTTAAAAACCTAAAGCATAGAAATGTAACATCAGGACATGTTACTTTCTGCTTAAACTTTCAAGAGTTTCTTATTGTTATTCAAATGTAATCCAAACTCCTTACTATTGCCTACAAAGTCATGAATAATAAACCTTTAACTTCACCTTGGATCATTCTCCCTTTCCTTTTATACCCCAACTTCTGTAGTCTTCTTTAATTTTCTGAAGTGTCTCAAGGTATTTTCCTCCCCTGGCCTTTACACATACTGTTCCTTCGCCTGGAATCGTCATCCATTTTTCACACGGCTGCCTTCCCCTTCTTCATTTGTCCTCATAAATTACACTTCCTTGGAAAATCTCTACATGACTGAACGTCGTTGTGCTAATGTCTATTATCCTCTGTGACTATAAGAAGATTGTTTTCTTTACTGTATTGATAAACTGTATTACATATTTGTTTCTTTATTTTTTCATTGTCCACTCTTCCAACTTCTGTATAAACTCACAAAGACAGCAACCATGTGCAGTTTATTCTCTAAGATAAAGATGATCCCTGCTGTAGTGCTTGCCACATAATAAGCACTTGATAAATGCCTGTTAAACAAGCGTAGGCACGGATAGATGGATGCATGGGTGATTAGGTTGATAGCTGTGGTAAAGAAAGTTCCAACACCAAATCCAAATTCTTTAAAATAATGTATAAGACTCTCCACAAGCTGACTCCTTGTGGGTAATGGGCACCTGAGCAAAGATAACTTCCTGATTATGAGAATAATAATCTGATCCTAGAGGCATTATTTCTGAGTCAATTATAACTGAGTCAATATTTCTTTTTAGTAACTACTTATGCTATTTACGGTGCTAGCTCCATCTGTCCCCAGTCTCTCCTCACCACACCATTATGTTCAAACCATAATGGACACATTGTATTTCCTCCAGGGGTCAATGTTCCCTTTCTTTTGCCTTATTCTTCACACATGCTGTTCTTGCTGCCCAAAATACTCTCTACAGATATTTTCATATGGCTAATCCTATTTGTGCCTGTGATCCTGGCTTAAACATCAATTTAGAAAGGAAGGCCTTCTCTGCCCCTAGATTAGTCAGGCCTCCTGCTGTAACTTCCCCTAGCTGCCTGAAATTCTCCAACATGATTCTCTCCTTACAATTTCATTATTATTTGTCTTAACTGTTTTCCTTCCCTTGAGAGTGGCAGCTCAGTGGCATTACATGACGCACTGTGTACACCATTGGCTCTCTGGGAGCTAGCACAGTGGTGAGCAAAAAATGGCTGTGGGATTACACTGCTATTCTCTAAATCAGCAAAGTCTGATTCCAATTACAGGGCGTTCTGCCTCAACCATCCGTCCACTCACTGGTGGTTCTAAATATGCAGACTCTACTTATCTAACTAATGTCAGAATTAAAAGACTTAAATTGTGCCTTAAAAAATGTGTCACAATATTTTCAGACAGTACCAGACTACCTGACTTTCTAACCTTCATTCAATCCCTCCTTAAATCAATGGTTCTCCTTAATAGGCCATGATTCCCTAGCGAGCAAGAGGTTTACCAATGCTTAAATGAGCCCCAAACAAAATAATCTCAATGACGTTGAGTGTCTTTAATTTCTCAGCTCTTCATATAGGATTTAAATAAGCTAAGTGTTTTCTTGAGAAAGCAGGCTTCTGCAGGCTCTGGAATTTTGCAAATGATTTCAGTGTTAAATCAGATTAGTTGTTATCCTTGTCCAAGAACAAACATTCTACTAGTAAACCAAAATTGCTTGGGGGCTGGCTCATGACTAGCAACATTCAGGAGTGTGAGCATTCAGAGGCAGAGACCTTAGTTACTGGCCACAAGTGGGCTAGGTCCACCCTCAAGACATTAGCTGTTTCGTTGGGTGAGCTGTGTGAGTTGGCCAAGTTCCATACGTGAAAAGACCATTTCCTGTCCTGTAATATGTATCCTTGTCTTTGACACTGACACACATTTCTCACACTTCATGCCAGCTTTATCGTCCTCTACTTACTTGTCTTCAACCTATCTCGCCTGTCCTTCAGGGGCCCGTCTTTGACATAGAACCTAGAATACACTCTAGCGACTCTTTCTTCTTCATTTCCTAGCTAAAGTCACTCTTTTAATCCTTTTTTTAAACCTCCTAACTTCATGTGTGGTTGAGTCATTTTTGTACTCTGACTAGCAGATGATTTATCAGTTCACCTTATTTATCTTTATAATAGGTCAAATGATGCAAGGAAGAATAATGCAACCCAAAGCAGCTTGAACAAACAATAAAATTGGGAGCACTTATTGGCTTAGGAAACTAGAAAGAATACCTGGACTTGAGGTAAGAGCTGTAAGAACAAAGGAGTCACCTTACAGACAAATACCAGGATAGAAATCCCATTACTATTTTTTTTCATCCTCACTTTGAAGATATATTTTCTGTAGATGGATAGAAGACACTTTCCAATGGTTCCAGATTCCAGTTTATTAACCCCAGTGTAAAGTTAGCTTCATTCTCCTAGTATCAGCATATCAAAAAAATAAAAATAAAATAAATAAAAAACTAAATGTCAACAAAAACACTAGTGTCTACCTCTTAGACCAATCACTTATTCAGTGAGAAGGGATATGATAATTGGCCAGACTTGGGACATGTGCCCATTCCTATATCCTGAGGAAAGTAGATGATTAAGGATGGATGGGTTAGGGTTATGGATAGTGTTAGGGCATAATCTTCCTACCCTGTCCCTCACTTGTTTTTACACAATAACCTCAGTTTGGATCCAATCCTTTTATCCACTCCTATACTGAATTTGTTTGTTCTTTTTACAGTTGTAAATAGGAAGTATAACCATATTGCATTGGTAACATATTTTTTTCAAAGACACTTAGAAATGTAGGATAGAAAAGAACTTCAGTGTTTCATTCACTATAGAAATATGTGTTGTCTTCTCTCTGCACCTCGGATCTCACTTCCACAAAAGAGAAACTGATACAATCTTTAGCCCCTATGCAAATCAACACCCCTAAAGGTAGAATTTTGCCCTAAGATATTTAAAGGGTGCCTTTCCTTCAAGTGCTCTTAACTCTTTGGTTAATCCATAACCAAAAGAGTTAAGACTAAGAGAAAAGATTTGCTGTTGTTTGACACGTGAGCCACAGTTATTTATGCAACTTCTTTCCTGCAAAAGTAACTGGGCTTAGGGCAGGAACATGAGGCTTCATTGTCCAGTGAGCAACCATTCTCAAACCAGAAATCCAGACCTACTTTTCAAAGGGAATCAACCCAATAATTTATGCATGCAATTTACACATTCATTTATTCACTGAATGAATATTACTTAAACATGTCAGGTACTGTTATACTCTGGGAAAATCAATAAACTAATGTCCTTAGATCTGGAGGAGTTTTTAATCAAGGGGAAGAAAGGGGCATATAAATTTGTATTGTAATTTAATATTTAAAGTACTGTTAGGAGATGTATGAATAGAATGTTATAATAACACAGAATTAATAAATTGAACTCCTTGTAGGGGCCTAGAAGGACCAGAATGCTCTGGTTATCTGTCTTCTGGAAGATTGCAGAAAGAGTAAGTGAAGGACTATTTAGAACTATTAGCTCAAAACTAAATCTTGAAATAAATAAGGCAAGATTTTCTTCAGTTTGAAAGAGTCCAACAATAATGTCTCCTGATATCTAATGATTAGGATGATTGTTAAGTGTATATTCAAGCTGAGAAAATTTTGCAGGTCAAAGAAGGCCTTTTCAAAATTACTCAAAGACAGCAAACTTGTCTTGGGATATCTTCCCTCAGATGTTGACTTGGAGACAAAATTGAAAACAAATATGGAAAACATCCATATTTGTGGGGAAGTTATCCCAGAGAGCAGCAGTGGAGAGTGAAGAACTAGTACAAGAATATGAGGGGAGCCAATAATAGATACGGATCAAGTCAGTTAGTTACCACTGTAGTCATTGAAGCTCAATCTCACTGAGAAACTCTGAAAATCAGTCAATACTGCAGAGCAATTACCTAAGCAGAAAGGAAGCTGAGCTGTCTCCCATTGTCTGAGGCCCTCTCTCAGAGGCATAAACAATTACACACTTCTGACGTGTCTCTCTTTTGAGTCAAGAAAAAGCCCTTATAGAGACAGTCCCAAGTGATTGCACAGGGGCACCTTAGACATGAACTTGAATATGACTACAAAGTAGGGACTAATAGCCTCTGCTATAAGATGTTAAGTAAGTCTATCCTGACAAACAGACATATGATGTCCCTGCAGATTAGGTATACATGTTTTTCCATCTCTCCTTGAGTTGATTGTGAGTCTGGAGAGTACAAAACAATTAAATTTTAGGGAGGCAAATAAAATTTCCATTATTAGAATTCTGCTAAGATCTTCTAATATCTTGCTTATACAATTCCACAATTACATAAAAACTCACTGGATTGCTCTATTCCTTCATTCAATTACATTTGCTCCATCTGTACTCGCTCATGAAATCTCTCTTAATTACCAAGCACACATTTAATTAAGCACCTTTTTAGTCACTTAGCATGAAGTTGTTGAAGTTGTAAGAATGAGAGCCAGTCATGTGAGACGAATAGCAAAAAGCATAATAGACCCTCCTGTTTGGAACTAGGGTAATAAAATGAATGTCTAGCACATCAAATATTCTGAGGAACAAGTTCTACTTTATTGTTTTGCAAAATGGCTTTTGAGTCATCGTTAATACTCTCAGTAATTAATGAATACCAGATGGAATATGAAACAGGGCCACATCCATCAAGAGGTGTTTTCTCAGAGTTAAATGAGACAGCTTGAAAAGTTTTCAGCTCCTTTAGTCTTGGTTCAAGAAACATTTTGAACACACTTTGGAGGAAACCTGGATGCATGCCTTGATCTTTCAGATACCTAAATATGAAATACAGCACCTTCTGTCCACTCATCTATTTTTATACAGGATTCTCTGATCTGACCTCAAATGTTTTTGAGCAACTTTCCTTCTTCACCACTAGGTAGAAAGAAGAACTTTGAAAATCTAAACAATGGGTGGAGAGAGGAAGAAAGCAATCCATGTCATGCCATGTGGCTAAGTCATGAAATGAATGAGATAGTAGTTATTCCATGGGTCTCTGCTTCGGAGGCAGAGGGTATACTTATAGATCAAGCATATCATCAGTAATTAGTACTTCTAAATAGTAATAGAAATAGAGGTTCTGAGGTTTTCTAAGGTTCTGAAGGACAGGGAATCAGGGTCATAACCTAAGGATCTTCAACATGCAGGAAGATGATTAAAGATCAGGTATTGTCAAGCCCTGGCTGGTGTAGCTCAGTGGATTGAGCGTGGGCCTGCAAACCAAAGGATCGTGGTTCAATTCCCAGTCAGGGCACATGCCTGGGTTGCAGGCCAGTTCCCATCCCAGCAGGGGAAGCACAAGAGGCAACCATACAGTGATATTTCTCTCCCTCTCTCCTTCCCTTCCCTTCTAAAGATAAATAAATATAATCTTTTAAAAAAAGATCAGGTATTGTCAGATAGGTGGCAAGTGAGGATGTAATGATTGTGTTCTGTGGTATAAGAATGGACAGATTATTTGTTCTTTAGATTTTTCTATAACTTTCCTTGTAACAGAAACTTGGGAATTCTCAAGTGGAATGGAAGAACTCTGTTGGAACTGCTCTGCCTGGTTTTAGGAGCTGTAATCCCCCATGGCTACAGCTGAGTAAAAAGACCTTGCGACCATAAACCATTAAGGAGACAAAGCTTATCTTCCTTGTAGGGGCTCTGCCTCTTCCCCTTTTTACATCACCCTGCTTGGCTCCAGGCTTGTGACTGAGTAGTCAATGGCAGGTAAGATTCCTCAAGGGAGGGATGACCTGAGACAGACACGGTCATGAAGGGGCCCTCAGGGAAGGACTTGGGGGCTATAGAAAAAGGCGATGATGGACCCTCACCCCTAGGCTTTGACATAGCTTGAGTCTTCATTCTGTCTGCCAGAAGTCTCCTAATCTCTTGGCTGCCTTATTTCCCCTGCTTGACTTAAGCCTGAAACAATGCTGGAGGGCAGTGCAGCCAAATGAGTTTGTTTCCCAAAATTTTATAACCCTTTAGCTAACTGACCCTGACTCAGAATAAGCCCTCATAGTTCTTTGTATGTTATCTATTGTTTGATCATTACTGCCTCACAATGATTGATGAGCTTTACATATACACCCTGTATTCCTGTGCAAATTGAACCCAATAAAAGCCCATTGAGGAAAAGGCTCCTGGCCCTTTTCCTTTAAGAGACGAGCCACCTTTCCTCCCCAAGCAGATTGTGTCTTGGTAGACTTATTCTCATCCATGGCAGATGGGAGGGCTCTGTGGGTGGAGCCCCCACCCACATAACTCCTTAGTCTAGCAATGAAAATTTTACTGGTAGAGTAGTTTCTAAAGAAGCTAGTGGAAAAGAGATGAAGGTCAGTCAGAGGTCATGGTCAGGGATGAAAAAGGGAGGATGGGCTATAATATAGGGGAGCTCCCCTTAGAATTAAATAACACATAAATGTATATAAATACCTCAGTTGATTAAACTCCAGGTCTTGCGTTTGATTCTTACTCAAACCAGTCAGAAAGTTGGAAATAGCCATTTTACAAGTAGAAATGAACCAATTTCTACCATTTGAAACTGTTGATATATTGAGCCCTTTTCTTGGTTGACCTTATTATGTTCACTTCAAATCTGTGATCCTGGTCATGTAGTTCCCATTAACTGGATTACTATGACCCATTACCTTCGCCCTTTAATTCATCTACCTGTTGGGTTTACCTACAGTAAACCTAAGTCTAGCCTTCTCTAGGGAGATTTCCTTTATCCTTCGAATCCACATTGAGCTCTCCCTCTTCTGAAATATTTTGATATTCATGATTTGTTTTACCTAACTCATGACTAAAATATAGTCTGTTCTATAATGCTATTATTTTACATGTATAGCTTTATATCTCCAACTAGACTGTAGGTTCTTCCAGTCATGATTGTGACTTATACTTCTGTATACCTATAACATTGAACACTAACATGGATTCATACACTGTTTGAGCAAGAATAAAGATTCAATTTAAAATCCAAGGTTTAAGGATGAAGTAACTGAGACTCAAAAAAAGAAAATACCTTGTCCAATGCCTTTTAAGAGTTAATTACAATGTCAAAACTGGAATATAAAATTTCTGACCCAAGTCTAATGTTTTGCTATTATGTCAGAGAGCCTGCAAGATCTGATGGGCAATGAGACACATTTAATTACTTTAAAGTCCTAGAAATTATTGTGGGTATTCTCTAAAAGACAAGGATCAGACTCACCACTTTTTTTTTTTTTTGCAGGGGGGAAGGGGAGCCCTTTAAAAGTTTGCAAATTGAAGTGTTTTCCTCCAAAGAATGTTTAACCTGTTTTGGTTGGAGCAGAGAGCTCCGGTTTTTCTCATCATTGTCTCTGCTCTTTGGTTCTATCTAATAATCAACAAGAAGGAGAGTTAATGTCATTTCAAGTAAATCAGTCCATCTGAACTTGAGACCATCTTTCTGCCTTTTCTATCAGTTAGGAAGTCTATAAATTTGGTAAAAAGTGCCAAGTGGAAAAGTTCTAGCTATGACTTGAGACTTCATCAAAAACCTGTCTGTCCCTTCTAGCTATAGATCACTCATCATTTTCCCAGCAGCATAAGAACTTTCTTCCAAAGAAAAAGGAACACACTGTAAGAGAAGAAAGAGAAATGTGAGACAAAAACAGGAAACACCAGTGAAGACTCCCTTTTGCAAAGCTTATACTGCCTGACATCCAAACAGCTGCCAGTCTGCGGACACAGGTGTGAGCTGCTGAAAATACACAGCACCTGGACTTCTTAAAATCTTACAGCAAAGATTAACTTGAAGGAGTCTTATAGGGACAGTACACCTTGAGCATAGGGATAGAAGCTGCTTGAAAGTAGCAACAGTGGGGCTTGCATGAGTACTGTGAAATTAACAGTCAGTATATATTTTTCTTGAATTCTGAACAAATAGCAGAGGATTAATCTTAGTAAAGCTTGACTAGGTAATTCTAGACTTGGAAACTTGAAGTGCTTCTAGTCAATTTCTTGATTTTAAAATCTGTTTTGGACTACTTTTCCTTTCTGCTGGGCTAGGAAGTTGTTGGTCCTGCCTTAAAACACTCTCTCACGTTTCTCTTTTCAAATGCATTCACAGAGCTGGGTTTCTGAAATGTGGCAACCTTTAAAAATTAATTCACACAGGAGAGAAAACACTAGGCAAAAACTACATGTTTTAAAGATTATAAAATTGAGCTTATACTTGACAACAAAAGGAAGTGGGAAAACAATTTGTGTTAGATCTCTCTCTAAAAAAAACAAGTCCATGATTTTCTTCCTATTATGATAAACCAGAATCATTCCTAGAACCAAAGATAAAAAAGTCATGTCCTCTATGGTGCTGATTCATTATAAAATAATTTGTTACTGAAATATATTATAGTTATGAGTATATGCACATTTAGCATTGACTTAAACACAATTCATTGTAAGTTAAAGCTGATTTATTTTTCCAAGCTTTGAAAGCCATTATACATTTATAGTTAATGTGAGTTAATGCTTCAATTCAAGGCCAGGCTTAGGGTGAAATGAGCGAGGGTTCTAGAAGCTGACACTGCATTTGCACGACCCTCTGGGTGAGTGCTTTCATAATTTGTACCCTAGGATTTTCACCAGGCTTGCGTTACTTCAAGCCCTAGTTGCAAATGGTGCCCTACACTCTTCTCCAATAATTGATCTGCCATATTTTCTTGAACTGAGTATTGCGGCGTTGTCTGCCTTGATATAGCCTCTCTTATCATCTCTGTGCGTTCCACTTAACAGTTTAGACCTGTAAGTGTCTGATTAAATGTATGCAAAGAACAGGAATGAAAAAAGACACAAAAGAAAATGTCATATTAGAAACTAAAATGCCAACTATATCATGAATAAAAGAAATGGAGGGAACCATACTGAAATATCAGAAACGAGTTGCGATTGGGGGAAGTGTTCCAAATTTTGAAGAGTGGTATAAACTTCCCTGCCTGGAAAAGTGGACCAACCATTATTTGAAGTGTAGCTGAATTAAAAAATGTACTGTGTGTGGTAGCATATTCTAACTTCGTGGGATCTGAACTAAACAGAAGAAAAATGGCCAGTTTTTGGATCTGACAACCATCTTGTCAGAGACTAATCTATAAAAACTTAATAATCCTATGATTCAGCTATGTCTAGAGCTCATCATTTTGTGAGTATCTACCTTGTTCTATCACAGTTTATTTCCAATTCTCACAATCACCTGCTTTACAGATAAAGTTACAGAGTGATTAGGGAGATTGCTGGCTCCCATGAAGCTAGCAATTGTTAGATCCTGCAGTGTTACATGATTGTGAGATGTAAAAACAAAGTAATTTCTATAATTTAAAAAGCCAGAATTATGTGATAACCCACTACTGTATGCTGTGATTAGCCTTATGACTTGGGCAATATTTAAGCATGTCACCCTCAATCCAGGTCACTAGACTCTATTGTGTGTATTCTCACTAGGTTTCCCAGTAGAATACACTACACTACACTATAAAGACACACCCATAGACACACAAACACTTGCACACAGATTCAAACAGAAGCACGTTTTCTCATCTCAATGTGCAGAATTAAAGATCAGCTTGTTCCTCCTAGGTTATACACTTGGAAATAATCAGCTTCCCAATTGTGTTGCAACCCTTTGAGCCCAGGGAGGTTCACCTGGGATTCAGGCAGATAGAGGAAAATGAGCTGAGCCCCGGGAAGGCCTGACATACTTTATCCTAGGGTGGGGTGATCCATGGATGCCGCAAGCCACGTGTTGCACAGTGGGAAGCCCCAAGTCCCTTGTGTGCTAAACGTACACAAGGACGGCAGGGTGCCAAAACATTGTATAACGCAGTGTGATTCTGTGTATGTGGGCTCACTCAAGGCTATGGGAATATGGTTTATTGGACTCTGTCTCAAAGCTATGGGAACACTGCTGATCTTAGTTGATCAGACAGCTGGGTGAGGGACCCTAACTGACTCCATTCACCCTACACCATCTTCAAGTTTATCAAGTCTAATGTTACAAATTCAAGTACACCAGGCAATTTTACAAGGGTCATAATTTTAATAAATAGAATCTTTATTTTTCCACTTAATATTCTCATTCAAATCTTTACATTATTTGTTGTACTATAAAAATATATTGCTTTTCTTCAAGTTTTCCAGCCAAAACATTCTCTCTTAACCATCAGTTCACTTCTTGATTTATCTTTTTAGAAGCTCTTTTTTTTCTGTTTTTAATTTTTAATTTTTTATTGTTGTTCAGTTACAGTTGTTTCCATTTTTACCCCATTACTCTTCCCTGCCCTACCCACCTCCCATCTCCCAAATTCAATCCTCCCTCATTTTGTCTTTGTCCATGGGTCCTTTATACATATTCCTTGATTTGACCCTTCTCCTTCTTTCCCCCCATTATCCCCCTCCTCCCTCCCCTCTGGTCACTGTCAGTTTGTTTTCCATTTCCATGTCTCTGGTTCTGTTTTGCTCACTTTTTTGTTTTGTTGATTAGGTTCCACTTATAGGTGAGATCATATGGTATTTGTCTTTCACCAGCTGTATTACTTCATTTAGCATAATGCTCTACAGATCCATCCATGCTGTAGTGAAGGGTAAGAGCTCCTTTGTTCTTTCTGCTGCATACTAGTCCATCATGTAAATGTACCACAGTTTTTTGATCCACTCATGTATTGATGGGCACTTGGGCTGTTTCCAGCACTTGGATATTGTAAGTAACACTGCCATGGACATTGTGGTGCATAGGTTCTTTGGAACTGGTGTTTCAGGATTTTTAGGGTATCTCAGCAATGGAATTGTTGGGTCAGAAGGTAGTTCCAACTTTAGTTTTTTGAGGAAATTTCCTAGGGCTTTCCACAGTGGCTACATTAGTCTGCATTCTCATCAACAGTGTCCTAGGGTCCCCTTTTCTCCACAACCTTGCCAGCATGTGTTGTTTGTTGATTTGTGATGGCCATTCTGACTGCCGTGAAGTTGTATCTCATTGTGGTTTTAATTTGCATCTGTCTAATAGCTAGTGTTGCTGAGCATCCTTTCATAGGTCTATGAGCCCTCTCTCCTTCTTAGAGAAGTGTCTGTTCAGGTCATTTTCCCATTTTTTAAATGGACTGTTTGTCTTCCTAGTGTGGAGTCATGTGAGTTCCTTATATATTTTGGAGATCAATCCCTTGTCTGAGGTATCATTGGCAAATATATTTTCCCATATGGTTGGTTCCCTTTTAATTTTTCTGATGTTTTCTTTAGCCATGAAGAAGCTTTCTTTTTGATGAAGTCCCATTTGTTTATTTTTTCCTTCACGTCCCTTGCTCTAGGGGACATATCAGTGCAAATGTTGCTGTGTGGGATATCCAAAATTTTCCTGCCTATGTTCTGCTCTAGGAGTTTGATAGTCTCATGACATATATTGAAGTCTCTTATCTATCTTGAGTTTATTTCTGTGTATATTCTAAGTTGGTGCTCAAGTTTCATTTTTTTGTATGTATCTGTCCAGATGGGAACAACAGCACTTGTTGAAGAGGGTATTTTTACTCCATTTTATGCTTCTGTCCCTTTGTCAAGTATTAATTGGTCATAGAGGCTTGGGTTTATTTCTGGGCTCTTCATTCTGTTCCATTGATCTATGTGTCTGTTCTTATACTAGGACAAAACTCTTTTGATTACAGTGGCATTATAATATAGTTTGATATCAGGTATTGTGATTCCTCCTGCTTGTTTTTCTTTCAAAATTGCTACAGCTATTTGGGGTCATTTATGGTTCCATATAAATTTGTGAAATGGTTGTTCAGTATCTGTGAAATATGTCTGGTATTTTAATAAGAATTGTGTTGAATCTATAAATTGCTTTGGGTAGTATGGACATTTTGATGATGTTAATTCTTCCAATCCATGATACGGTTTATGCTTCTATTTATTTGTGTCTTCCTTAATTTCTTTCTTCACTGTTGTGTAGTTTCCTGAGTACAGGTCTTTTACCACCTTCGTTAGGTTTATTCCCAGGTACTTTATTTTTCTTGTTGCTGTATCAATTTTTTTTCCTGATATCTGTTTCTGATATTTCATTCTTGGTGTACAAAAATGCCTTTGATTTCTGAGGGCTGACTTTGTATCCCACTGCTTTGCCAAATTCACTTACTAGGTCAAGTACTTTTGGGGTGAAGTTTATCAGGTTTTCTATGTAAACTAGCATGTCATCTGCAAATAGTGACAGTTTAACTTCCTCCTTTCAAATTTGGATGCCTTTTATTTCTTTTTCTTGTCTGATTGCCGTGTCTAGAACTTCCCATACTGTGTTGAATAGAAGTGTTAAAAGTGGACACCCTTATCTTATTCCTTATCTTAGTGGGAAAGTTTTTAGTTTTTGCCTGTTGAGTGTGATATCGGCTATAGGCTTTTCATATATGGCCATATTTTGTTGAAGTATGCTCCCTCTACTCCTATTCTGCTGAGGTTGTTTTTTTATCATAAATGGGTGCTGTACCTTATCAAATGCTTTTGCCACATCTGTTGATATCATCATGTGATTTTTGTTTTTCATTTTGATTATATAATGTATTATGTTTATTGATTTGTGAACATTGTACTCTCCTTGCCTCCCTGTGATGAATCCCACTTACATTGGCCTGTAGTTCTCTCTCTTTGTTGTGTCTTTATCTGGTTTTGGGATTGGGATGATGCAAGCTTCATAAAAAAGAGCTTGGCAGTCTTCCCTCTTCTTGGAGTTTTTGGAATAGTCTCAGAAAGATAGGGGTTAGCTCTTCCTTAAATGTTTTGTAAAATTCTTTCGTGAAGCCATCCACTCCAGGGCTTTTGTGTGCTGGGAGTTTTTTGATGAATGCTTCAATTTCACTAGCTGTTATAGGCCTGTTCAGGCTTCCTGCTTCTCCTTCATTCAGTTTTGGAAGATTACATGTTTCTAGAAATTTCTCCATTTAACCCAGGTTTTCAAATTTCTTGGCATAGTGTCTTTTGTAGTAATTTCATTCAAACCTTTAGTAATTTTTGTGGTACTACTTGTAATTTCTCCTCTTTCATTTCTGATTTTATTTATTTGAGCCCTCTCTCTTTTTTCCTTGATGAGTCTGGTTAAAAGTTTGTTGATTTTGTTTATCTTTTCAAAGAACCAGCTCCTGGATTTATTGATCCCTTGAATTGTTCTTTTGGTCTCTATGTCATTTAATTCTGCTCTGCTCTTGGTTATTCGTTTCTTTTCTACTCGCTCTGGGCTTTGTTGTTGGTCCTACAGTGCTTATAGGGTTAGGATATGTATTTGAAATGTTTCTATCTTTTTTTTTTAGGTAGGCCTATATTGCTGTGAACTTCCCTTGCAGGACAGCATTTGTTGTGTCCCCTAGGTTTTGGTCTGTTGTATGATCATTTTCATTTGTTTCCAAAAATTTTTGATTGTTTTCTTGATCTCACTATTAACCCATTCATTGTTTAATAGCATGCTATCCGGGTTCCATGAATATGCATGTTTTCGAGTTTTTCCCTTGAGGTTGGTGTCTAGTCTCAGGCCATTGTTGTCTGAGAAAATGCTTGATATGATTTTAATTTTCTTGAATTTGTTGAGGCTTGTTTTGTGTCCTATTATGTGATCTCTCTTTGAAAATGTTCCATGTGCATTTGAAGAGAGTATGTGTTTTGCTTCTTTGGAATAAAAGGTTAGGTATCTATCAGTTAAGTCAATTTGATCTAGTGTGTTGTTCAGTGCCACAATGTCCTTGTTGATATTTTGTTTGGAAGATCTGGCCATTATTGACAGTGGGGTGTTAAAATTCCCTGGTATAAATGTGTTGCTGTCTATATCTTTCTTGAAGTCCTCCATGATTTTCCTTATGTATTTGGTTGCTCCTATGCTGGGTGCACATAAGTTTATACTATTTGTGTCTTTGTGATGGATTCTTCCCTTCAATGTTATGAACTGTCCTTCTGTGTTCCCTTTTATGGTCTTTGTTATGAAGTCTCTTTTGTCTGATATAACTATTGCTACCCCATCTTTTTTTTTCATGTCCATTTGTTGAAATGTTTTTTTTTTTTCCAACCCTTTACTTTCAATCTGTGTAGGTCTTCTGTTCTGTGGTGGGTCTGTCATAGGCAGCATATTTTTAGGGTCATGTATTTCTATTCAGCTACCCCATGTCTTTTGATTGGAGCATTTAATACATTTACATTTAAGGCTATTATCCATAGGTAGCTATTTGTTGCCATTTTCCCCCTTTGTACCTGTGTTCCTCTCTCTCTCCCTCTTTTTCTTCATCTTCTTAAATCAATCCCTTTAGCATATCTTGCAATGCTGGTTTGGTGGAGGTGTATTCTTTTAGCTTTCTGTTTTCTGTAAAACTCCATATTTCACTTTCCATTTTAAATGAAAATGTTGCTGGGTAGAATAGTCTTGATTACAGGCTTTTGCTTTTATCACTTGGAATATTTCTTGCCAATTCCTTCTGACTTGGAGTGTTTCTCTCAGAAATCAGCTGCTAGCCTTATCAGAGCTCCCTTGTATGCTACTTCCCATTTCTCCCTTGCTGCCTTAAAGATTCCCTCTTTGTGTTTGAATTTTGCCATTTCAATGATGATGTGTCTTGTAGTGGGCCTCTTTGGGTTTATCTTCAAAGGGACCCTCTGTGCGTTCTGGACTTGTATGACATTTCTTCTCATTATTCGAGGAAGTTTTCCATCATTACTTTTTCAAACAGGTCTCCTATCCCTTGCTCCTCTTCTTCTCCTTGTGGCATCCCTATTATATGGATATTATTATGTTTCATGTTGCCCTGAAGTTCCCTTAACCCCTCTTTGGTTTTTTTTTTTTTAGTCTTTTTTCCTTTTCTTGCTTTTTCTGGGAGTTTTGTTCTACCTTATCCTCCAGCTCTGCTTCACTTAGCTTGCTTTTGATTCCTTCTACTGTGCTCTTCAGTTCAGAAATTGTATTCTTCATTTTCTCCTTACCTGTTGATAGTTTCTATGTCCCTTTTCATGCTGATATAGTTCTCAGTAAGTCCCTTTTATCTTCTCTGTAGTTTTTGGTAATTCTCACTAAGCTCATTGAGCTTCCTTATTACCAGAGATTCCTTATTGTTTGGAACTCAATATCTGATAGTTTACTTGCCTCTATTCCATTTAGCACTCTTTCTGAGGATTCCTTCTGATTGGGGGTTGTTTCTTTGCCTTCCCATTTTTTGGGGAAACTCTTCTTGTTTGTGTCTGCTTCTTGAATTCTTCTGTTTTTGATTCCCTGTCTTTGTGGTGTGAACTTCTATGGTAAGATACCTGTGTGATTCACTGGTGCAGCCTCCTTGATCTCCTGGACTTGATGCTTTGGGGATGCCCTTTTTGCAGTTTATGTTGGCTTTCTGGGTGTAATTGGGTTTTGATTGTTCTTTGGTGGGTCCTTCCCTCCAGCTGGTTGACGAGGGTGACTCTGCACACCATGTCTGTATGCTGCCATGCAGGTGCTTCCAGAACAAAACCACAAAGCCCAGGAAATAAGCCCATACTTGCAGGAATAACTCCTCCACACAATCCCACTATTAACACCAAGTTAACTATATTAATAAGGGTGTAAAGAGAGTAAGACTATTATAAGAAAGGAGAACAAATATGAGATGACCTACTGAAAGAAAAATAACTTTGAGAGGATAGAGGGAGGAGCACTAATAAGATGAAGAAATTAGAGCAATGTGAGAATTTATACCATAAATTTATCAAAATTTATATCATAAATATAAAAAGGAATAAAGAAAGTGGAACGGACTAAGAAGGGAAGTATATAGTATTAGGGTTAAATAGAAATTTAAAAAAATAAAGTGAGAAAAAGAAAAGGGGAAAAGTAAATAAATAATTTAAAAAATAGGAACCAAATTGGAGAGAAAGCTCCACCACAGTGCTATCAACAACAAATGAGGTAAAATTAATATAGGTGGAGTGGAAATAAGAGGGAAAAAAGAAAGAAAGAAAAGTTTAAGAGATTTCTAGAGAAAAGTGAGCTGATTTTGAGATGATAGAGGGAGAGGAAATGCTAAGAGTGGAGAATGAAAACCAAGTTAAAACAGAAAAGTTAAAATTTGAGACAGGGAAAAAAACTTTATAAGGGCAAGATGAAAGAGAGGAAAAAGAAAGAAACAGGCTAAGACAGGGCACAATTCAATTTGAGATCTTAAAAAAGAGTAAGAGGGGAACAGTAAAATTTGAGATTTAAAATACAAAATTAGCCCTGGCTGGTGTAGCTCAGTGGATTGAGTGTGGGCCTGCGAACCCAAAGGATCGCGGTTTGTTCCCAGTCAGGGCACATGCCTAGGTTGCAGGCCAGTTCCCAGCAGGGGACACACAGGAGGCAACCATACATTGATATTTCTCTCCCTCTCTCCTTCCCTTCCCCTCTAAAGATAAAATAATAAAATACAAAATTAGTGAAGATCTAGATATAAAATTGAAAAAAAATGCAACAACAACTACCGTGTCCACAACCGATGAGCAAAGATTGCTAAAGGTGGAGAGAAGATGAAGGTATTTTAAGAGCAGGAAAAAGAATGTGAGATGACCATTGACAAGAACATTGGTTTTGAGAGGCTGGACGGGGGAGAAATAGTAAGAGTGCGGAATGAAAACAAGTTATAGCAAGAGACAAGACAAAATTTAAAACAAAATAATAAGAAGAAAGAAGAAGGTAAAATGGAATAGGTAAAAGAAGTTAAAAAGAGAAGGGAGGGGCAAAATATGTGAACTGAAATAAACTACAGTATAAAATCTAGTGACTCAATATGCACAAACTTGAAGGACAAGAAATGAATGTTAAAAACCTATGCAGGACAGAAAATATCACAAATCATGGAGAAGACCACGATGGATTTTGTCTCAGTAGTATCTAGTATTTACCAGTTTTTCTTTCTGGGTCCACCTCTGGTGATGTCAGATGGTGCCCCAACCTGGCCTTAGGCAGCCTGTTGGAAAAACCAGGGATCTACTGCCTGTGGCTGACTTCTTCATTCGTTAATCTAGTCACTCTACACTCAGCAGTCAGGCTTAAGCACCACAGGGTAGGGAAGGGTCCTTCCTGGGTTTGGGGCTATTGTTTCCCCTCAGGTTGCTGCTCTTTATAGAGGAGTGGACTGCCTGAGCACAAAGGCTGTTGCAGTATGGGGTTGACTCAGCACCAGGATCCCAGCAGCTACTCTTCCAGTTCTCTCCACAACACCTCTCTTCCCAGAATCTCCTCAATTGTCCCTAGTCCACTCTGCCCCCAATACCTTTCTAGGAGCCCAGGGTAACTGGCTGCAAGTGAAAATTTATGCATTGGTCCTTTAAATGGCTTTTTGTGTCCCCAGCAGTCAGTCTCTGGCAGAGAGCAACTCTGCTCCTTTTTGCAGTTGGATATTATCTGTGTACATTTTGGGCTCTGGTGCTCTACGCTGGGTATCCCAGCTTAGGGTTTGGAACATATTTCTAAGGGGAATCCATCTGCCCACTTAAACATCCCTCCGGTGCCTCAACTGTCACTTGTGGGGGCACAGCCAGCCACTCTCATGTGTCCACTGCACTCCTTACCAGTCATGTCATGCTGAAGCAGATTCTCCTGTCTTTCCGGGGCTAAAAGGCTTCTCTATTACTATTGTTCAGTTGTTTTATTCCAGGTGATTTCTCCACAATTTAGTTGTTATTCCAGATCAGTCCTGGGAGGAGGTTTGTGTGACTGCCACTCACTCCTCCACCACCTTGGATATCTCCTATTGGGAAACTCTTAATAATGATTTTTGGGATATAAAGTAAATGCTTTTCACAATAATCATTAATTCTTGCAGCATTTTATTTGGGCAGTATCATTTTTTCCTTAAATATAGAATTTCCCAGTGAAGGCTTATGGGCCTGGTACTTTCTTTTTGAAGGCTTATTAATTATTGATTCATGTTCTTTGAGTATGACTATTCAGATCATCTATTTCTCCTTGTGTGAGTTTTGGTAGGTTGTGCCTTTGAAGGAATCGGCCTATTTCATCATAAGTAACAAATTCATAGGTGTAGACTTTTAAATAATATTCCTTTATTTTGCTTTTAATGTTCATATGATTAATAGTAATTTTCCCTCTTTCTTTTCTGACAGTAGTAACTTATGTCTTCTCTCCTTCGCTAACCTGGCTTGAGGTTTATCAATTTACAGATTTTTTTCTAAAGAACCAACTTTTGGTTTTATTTATTTTCGCTATTAATTCCCTATTATCAACTTCATTGATTTCTGCTCCATTTTTTTACCATTTCTTATCTTCTATTTGCTTTGGGTTTGTACTGTACTTTTTCCTCTAACTTCTTCAGGTGGAAGCTTAGATGATTAATTTTAGATCTTTCCTATTTGCTGACATGTTCATTCAATGCAATAAATTTCTTCTAAGCACTGCTTTTCTTGCAGCTTACAAATTTTGATAATTTTCATCTAAGATATTTTAACATATTTTCACAGTATTTTTTATTTTGATGAAAGGAAAAATATGTCATATATCATATGTCATTTTACAATATGTTGTTTAATCTTTAAATATTCTGGGATTTTACAGCTATCTGGTTAAATTTCTAGTTTAATTTTACTGTGGTCTGGAACATAATTTATATGATTTTAATTTTTTTAAACTTGTTTAGATCTGTTTTATAACCCAAAATGTGGTCTATTTTGATGAATATTCCACATGAGCTTGAGAAGAATGTATATTCTGCTATAATTGGGAAATTTATTACCCAATATTCTGCTGTAATTTATTCTGCTATAAATGCCAGTTATAAATAATTAATTGCTGATACTATTCATTTTAACAACATCCTCACTGAGTTTCTGCCTGCTGAATCTGTCAAACTACTGACAGAAGGGTGTCTCTTTCTCTTATGACACCAGCCACCTTCAGCATGACCTCATCTGAACTGAGGCCATCTGCAATGATCCTATTTCCATAGAAGGTCACATTCTCAGGATATAGGGTGGGGACCTCAACATAGCTTTCTCTTTTAAATAGGGAGTGGGGGTTACAATTCAACCCACTATAGCATCATTCACCAGCTATCCCCATCTGGTGGGTGGTGGGCCATGGAGCCTGGTGTTCAAAAGCAGAGGCCTAGCCCCAGAGAGGGCAGTTTCAAATCCCAGACTTGTTACCAACCATAAGAACCTGGGCTGGTACCCAAACTCTTCCTCTGCCAAAGTGGGGACAAGCATAGTACCAACCAGGTCATTACAAAAACGAAACAACCTGCAAAGTGCCCAGCATGGTGCATGATTCAGGGTCCATAGGTGTTTAAATGAACTGTATCAAGTGGCCCGGTGGGGACGAGTGAATGATCAGCTGTCGGATAAAGACTCCTCTGTACCGTGAAGACAGATCAGTTGAGTCAGCATGCATAGCAATGACTGCCCAAATGCCCTGTTATCAGAAGGGTAACTTCGAAATCTATCATCTCGTCAAAGGAACTATTTTCCTTTGATCCCTTTTCCCTCATGGAAAAAGTTATACTTCAAGGCCAGTGGACTATAGTGAGACAAAGGTCTGGGGTGGGAAGTCAGCAGTGCATTCCAGACTGAGGGTCTTAACCACAGCGCCCCTCAGACCCTGCATGATTGTGGCCAGAGTATGGAGTGAGGACAGTGAGGAGTGAGGCTACTGCAGAAACAACAGCCAGGTCAAGAGCCTCACCTGGCTACTGAGGAGTGTGGACCTTGCTGAGTGAACGTGCAGAGGCTGTTCAGTAGAGGAACAGAAAAGCAAGACTAGAGGCCAACCCACTAGGAACTGCAATGATCACTACAGTGAACTTTGCAGGAGGTGGCTGCAGTGGCTGTGACCTACAGTGGTGGTAGTGGGGTGAGATTCAGCAGTGACATTGGCAGGACTTGCCCAGTCCTGGACACCCTGAGGGGCCAGCTGCTCTGTCGTGAGAGGAAAGCACCAGCCTGGGATTTGTAGTATGTGATCAGCCCTGGCACAGCCCTCTGCCCCCACAGCAGTCCTCCAGCAAGAATACAGCTCTGTCTGTAGGCCAATGAGTCCTCCACTCTTCCTGGTATATGATACACAGTGGGACAATGTTTCATGAGGTAACACCCCTAACTACTGGCTGGTGGCAGAAGGAAGAAGATTCCGGCAGCACAGTGACAATTCTCATTCTGAGAGGATACGAGTTACCATATCATTATCTGTTTGGACATCTTCCTTCACCACCAGGCAGCCAGCACCTGTGGTTGAGATGATGTCTTTATTCACTGCCCAGAGAGATACACACCTGAGTCCTTAAACTCAGGTCTGATAAGCTCATAGCTTCTTCATTTCTTCTGTCATTTAATTTTTGTTTTGAGGACACTTAGTCTTGGTTAACTCAGGAGTCTTGTCCTCTTTCCCCAGGAACACACAAGTGTGGCAGGTGGG
>PVKM010013754.1:0-29868 GCA_004027735.1 Carollia perspicillata | reverse complement strand
TGGTCTCCAGGTCTTAGTCCCAATGAAAAAAAATACTTCTACCAGGAGACTCAACAGTGATTTCACTGAATTAGAAGTTACGACTGTCACCCAGCCGCTTTAGACTCCCCATGCTTCTCAATCAGCAGGCAAAGTTGCACTAGCTGTGGTGATTGATCTTAACTACTAAAGGGAAATTGGGCCGCGACACCACACACAATGCAGGAAGAAAGAACATGGCTAGAAAACAGGAGTTCCCTTAGGGAGGCTCAATACCACCAAGTCCTGTGATTAATGCCAGTGGAAAACTACAAAAACGTAATCCAAGCAGGGCTTGTAACAGCCCAGAACCTTCAGGAATGAACATTTGGGTCACCAGCCAGGCAAAGAAACACAACTAGCAGAGGTGTTTGCTGAGGACAAAGGGAATGAGGACTGAACAGTGGAAGAAGGTAATTACAAGTATCAGCTAAAATCACGTGACTACTGCTAAGCAAGGACTATGACCATTAAGAGTATTTCACATGCATATACATAGTTAACATTCTGTCATAATATTTAAGTTACAGAATAGCAAGAAGAATGAGGTTCACTTGAGGACTTTGAATCCTAATCTAGGGATAGAGTTAATGCATTTTAACTTGTATGCAGGATAGCTGAGTCATGTTAGGCCAGTGATTTTCAACTCCTTTTTTATTTCATGGCACACATAAACTAATTACTAATATCTTCAGTAATATAGTCTAATTTTTGCCAACCTGACAACAAAAGTATAATTTTGATTTATTCACACTGGATGTGTTTGTTGTCCTTTTTTTATCTGACAATCTAAGGGAAAAAAGCTCAGTGCCCTGACTAAATAGTCAGATATTGCATGTCTTACAAATTCTTGCAGTACACCAGTGTGCTGCAGGTATTGCTGTAAAGGTATTTTGTAGATGTGATTAATATCTACAATCAGTTGACTTTAAGTAAAGGAGATCATCTTTGATAATTTGGGTGGGCCTGCTCAATTCAGTTGAAAGGCTTTAAGAGCAGAACTGAGGCTTCCTTGAGGAAAAAGAAATTCCACCGATGGACTGCAGTATCAGCTTCTGCCTAAGAGTTTACAGCCCGCCCTTCCTGAGAGTCTGTCTGCCCTATAGATTTGAACTTGTCTACTCAGCTTCCACAGTGGTGTTAACCACTTACTTAGAATAAATATCCATTTCTCTTTCTCTCTCTCTCTCTCTCTCTCTCTCTCTCCCCTATCCCCAGAAGGTATCCAGCCATGTAATGTTAAAAATAGAGACATTTATTGAAGAAAATATGAGATACAAGAAACATTGTACATAGGACAATGAGGCCACAGTCCTCCTCAAAGTAGGCACCTTGGGACCTCACACAGTTTGCCCAATTGCCATAGCTGCCTCATCATATTTTCCTGAATCTCATCAATGGTATGAAATCTCTTCCCTTTCAAAGGTGATTGTAGTTTTGGGAAAAGCCAGAAGTCACAGGGCACCAAATCTGGGCTGTAGGGGGGCTGAGTCACCTGGGTGATTTGATGTTTTGCCAAAAAACTCTACACAAGACCTGATGCATGAGCAGGCATGTTGTTGTGATGAAGCTGCCAATCATCAGTTGCATACAGCTGTGGCCTTCTGAATCATTCTGATAGTTTCTGCAGAGGAATGTTCAAGCTTAACTCAAAATCTAATGCAGATTCGTTGATCTACTCACTCAGTCATTTTGAATGCAACAGCCACCCACTACACATGATCACTCAACAGTGTCTACCACCCCCACTGAGTAGTACAGTGAAGTCGTCATTGTTCACACATGCACATTCCAGTCCACTCTCCTTGGCTGCCAGGTTACATTGATGTCATGCTAACCGCTCTCATTATATTAACAATGACTGGACTTTTTCTGGACAGGCCTCGTGTGTGTGTATGTGTGTGTGTGTGTGTGTGTGTGTGTGTGTAACAGAATATGGCAAGAAATCTCAGTTATTTATCTACATCTATCCATCCATCCATCCATCCATCATCTACCAACTCTGTTTCTCATTGGAATCCTGACATACTGTCTTTTAAGGAGATTTTTGCTATCTTTGAGATCAATTTTTGACAGGTGATCTGAGAGAAATGTTTGTTCTTTGATTGTTATAATTCTGCTTCATATGTTCATGTTATAAAGAAGGTAACAATTTTTAAGGTGCAGGGCAATGATTTCAGAATAAAGCAACCTATCAGGAGAGGACAAGAGCTATTAAATTATATATTTTTTCAGCTTCTTTTATTACTGGGAAGGTAGGAAATGCTTTTGAATTTATTAGCAAAGTCCTTTTAAAATAACTTGAAATTATTTCTCAGTTCATTAAAGAAAAATATTTCATTTTGTTAAGAGTTTATTTCTAGAGAGAGGGGAAGGGAGGAAGAAAGGGAAGCATCGATCAACTGCCTCTCACTCATCCCCATGTGTGACCTTGCACACCCACATTTGACCTTGCAAGGGGATGTTGCCTACAGCCCAGGTATGTGCCCTGACAAGGAATCGAACCAGTGACCTTTCAGTTCACAGGTCTGCACTCAATCCACTTAGCCACACCAGGCAGGGCAAGACAAATATTTCTTTTATAGATATCTTTTTAATTTCAAAAATACTAGAAAACCCCATGCCTATGTCAATTACAGATTTACTGTACTTTAAAAAATTTAATATAAAAGTATGAGAGACTCCTGATAGCTTCAATACTCTCCACTGATAACTCCTGTTTTGTATGAATTCTTTAAAACATTTTAATATGCTTATTACACATACACTATTTTAAAATAAAATATATTTAAATAATTAAACTACAAACACCTAACAGCATTATCATGATTAACTTCTTAAGTATGTAGGTATGTCTGACTTAGTCTTTGAAAGTTAGAATCATATCCATTGGGATTCCCCATAAATTAACCCTTTCCACACTGACAGATCCAACTTCTCTCATTCATCTTTATATCACTGATCCAAACAAAGCACAGTACCCACCACATAGTAGACCCACAATAAATACCTGTTTACTAAATGAAGAAAAATGGATGTGTGTCGTTTTGGACAGCGGTGGTCTTATATAGGACACTATAAAACTGAGCAAACAAGTCTCATCTAAAACTATCCAATGCTGCCGCAAAACAAGTTTAACTCAGTTCTTCCGCCATACCTATGACACCCACCTCACAACAGCATGACTGAAATCAACTCTGTATTAAAGGGCTCAAAATATGTTTTCATTATTTTTGAAACATAACTTCCCTTTGAACAGAAAACATTAGGAATAATTTAATGGGTTAAGCAAAAAAATTGCATGGTAGACTCTAAAATGACAAATGGTAAGGGATAGTTTATATAAACTTTGTGTTGCCCTTATTGAATGAAATTAATAACCCTTATATCCAATTCAAAAAGCAAATACGAGAAACAGTTATGTGTCTCTTCAAAAAAAATCTTGCTGCTGGGGTGTTTGATTAGTTTAGCGAGTGCTTTTTCATTCCCTTGGGTGGGCTGTGAGCCTCTGCAGCAGCACTACTAACCCTGCCTGCCCACTGGATCACCTGAAGGGGCTTAACTCCCTTCTGTATCTATCTGCTTTCACCCACAGACATGCTGATTTGCTTGACCCGGACATTCCCTGAGCAGTGAACATTTTGAAGGTCCCCAGATGATTCCAATGCACAGGCGAGGGTGAGAAGCACCCCTTTACAGAAGCTAAGTGGTGCTGCTAGCCCTTGGAGGATTGCCTACCATACGGCTAGTAGAAGAAAAGGAAGGGAGGAGGTGGATGGAGTTTCGGAGAGGACAGAGGGCACAGGAAAGAGAAGAAAAATAAATCAGCATCGCATGGTGAGGAGCAGGTTGAAAGAAGCCGGGACACTCACAACACAGCTTAAACCTGGCCTGTGGCTCTCAAGTGGAGTGACTCATTGGCACTGAGGAAAATTCTCCTGTTCTTTCTCTCATGAAAATGAGGAATCCTTATTGTCTTAGTCAGTTCAAACTGCTGTAACAAAACAGCAGAGCCTGAATGGCTTAAAACATGCAAACTTATTTCTCACAGTTCTGAAGATTGAGAAGTCCAAGATGAGGGTACTAGAAGATTCGGTGTCTAGCCTCCCCCCTCATTTGCAAACTGCCATCTTCTACTCTCATGTGACTAAGAGCAACTGCCCTCTTTCTCTTTTTATAAAAGGGCACACTAAGCCCATCATGGGGGCCATACCCTCATGACCTCATGTAAGCCCCAAGACTTCCCGAAGACCCTGCCTTCTAATACCACTACACTGGGGATCAAGGCTTCAACATATGAATGGGGGCGGGAGACACAAGCTCACAGTCCACATGGGTCATAATTTCAGGATTTTAGATGTTGGCATTGCAGCAGTCCTGGAGGTATGCTATTCAAATCTTCCTTCAGGATAGAACCTGCGTTTTTAAGTTCTAGTTCGTTGATTTTCACCAGTTGAGTTTGGGGTCCACAGCAGGGGTTACACTGAGACTACACTTTTCCTGCACTCCTCCTGGCTAGTGACACAGTGCAGGTGTTAAAACTAGGCCACTGCTGCCCATGCAGGACTGTTCTAACGGGAAATCTTTATTCTGGGAGTCCCCGAGACGTTCTCAGAGTGGTGCTACCGTCTTACGTTTTTACTACTGAATCCCCCTTCCTTTCCCCTCTTTTACAGGACTCAGTGCTACTCTTTCCGCTTTCTCCTGTTCTTCACCCCTTAACCTCTCGTAGACGTTCCCCCCACTAAATTTCTTGCACTCCTAATTTCTTCTTGTTATCTGCTTCGCCGAGGACCCAAACTAACACAGGATAGGACCTCAAAAATCATCTAGGCTTACGTATGTTCTTCTTAGCTCAGAAACCTGGGGTTCAAGTGTGGCAGACCAGGATCAGCAATAGGTCTCACAATCTACAGCCAAATGCTTTTCCTACCAAAATAGGAAAGATGCTAAACAAAGGTGACTCCATTGGAAAATATAAAACTGAAAGTAATAAAAAAGCACAACAATTTATATTGGGTAAGAGCACTGAAAGTACTCAAAGGGCTCTCTAACAAGGTATCCTCACAAAATACTTATAACAGGCAGAGAGGACAGAGTGGCAGGAGCAAGAAAGGAAAACATTAGGAACATCCAGGACATCAGACACAGTTTCAGATCCTCTCTCAGTGACACTGACATACTGACATTCAGAATGCAAACCACCAAAATGTGTGTGAGAGATCTCATTCTCAGGGAAGCTGACTATAGTGGGTTACATAATGTCCCCCCAAAATTCATGTCCACCCAGGACCTCAGAATGTAACCTTACTTGGAAGGAGACTCTTTGCAGATGTAATTGAGGTAACGATTGAGATGAGTTCATGCTTGATTAGGATGGACCCTATGTCCACTGAAAATGTCCTTATAGAGACAAAAAAAGATATAAGAGGGGAAGGAGAAGAGCTTGAAGTGATACATCTGCTAGTCAAAAAATGCAAGGAAACATCAGAAGCTCAAGGGGGAAAGGAAGAATTCTCCCATGAGCCTTCAGAGACCATGTGGCCCTGCCAGACTTTTGGGACTCCTGGCCTCCAGGCCTGTGAGAGAATGGATTTCTGTTGTAAACCATCAAGTCTGTGTTATTACAGCAACCCTAAAAGACTAACGTATTACTTACTAATGGATCTTTTACACTGATCACAGAGCAAAAACCAGGCTATGTGACTAAATGTAAAAATCAGTGTAGAAAATAAAAAAAGAAGAGAGAAAAAAATGAAGAAAGAAAAAGGAATAAACGAAAAGAAAAAAAAACAAAAACCAAAAAAAACAGCATATACACTTTCAGTACATAATGTAGAACAGCTAATACGGGATAGCCCCAGGGAATTTTTGAACTTCAAAGAGCACTTAGCATTATAAATCACTTGCCAGCATATTCCATTCCCATGCCGCTCAAGAGTCACCGCCAGGGCCCCAGGTGGCCTGAGAGATAATCACAGGGCTAGCACAGAGAAGCGCATGTACAACTATCCTTACCCAATTACATAGCCAGGGATTTATGCTTGGCTCCTACAGTGAGAACGTAAAGGAAGAACTAGTCTATCTTCAACCTGAGTTGACACCCAGAGATACCTAGTAGTCATAGAATAGAATTTCTTATCCTTAATTTCATCATCTATAGAATGAGAACTTCCGATTAAATCACTTTCCAGGGCCAGCATCTTCTACGGACCTGTGGGCAAAGGTATATGAGCTTGTCATTTGGTGAAGAGTAGTTTAATACTTATATAGTCCCAGGAAGAGGAGAGTAACTGTATCTTTTGGCAAATTTTCAACTAATTCTTGTACAGGGTCCCCAAGACAACCCCCAGGCTTGGTGATTTCCTAGAAAGACGCAGAGGATTCAAACACTATTCCACCCCTGCTCACAGTTTATGCTAGTGAAAGAATACAGATTAAAATCAACAAAGGGAAAAGACACAAGGGATGAAGTCCCAGAGAAACCAGGCATAGGTTGCTAGGTGTCTCCTTCCAGTGGAGTCACCTGGGGACATGCCTAATTTTCTCAATACACATGACAACACATGTGAAGTGTTGCCCACCAAGGAAGCTTACTTGAGCCTTGATGTCCAGAGTTTTGTTAGGGTTCGATTATGTAAGTGTGCAGTGAGTGCCTGTTTGACTGACCTCAACTACTCAGATTCCAGGCCTTCCCACTCAAGAACAAAAGCAGCCATTCACCACAAATCACATCATTAGAGTGAATTTATCTTCTCAAACTGGTGCAGCATGGCCCAAGGCCTCAGACATACACAGAACACTCTCTTCAGGGGGAATATTCTAAGGGCTTTGTATATCAGCCTTTGTTTCTGAGAGTTTTCTGAGAATTGCACAGCATCCCTATAATAAAGTAGTCCAAGTGTATTTCTTCTACCTGCACCCAAAAGTCTTAACACTCTGATATCTTTAATAAATTAATGGTGTCTTGCCATAGTAGAGGTTAAAATATCTAGATTGCTATGCTTTTAAAGTTAAAATTTTAAATACAAGGGAGAACCTTCCCCCAAACAGAATTATTTTCTGGAGGGTGGGCCCCTTGCAGTACAGGCTCCCCCCACTAGGTGAGTGTTCTAGGGACCCGTCTGTATCAGTGTACCATCTGCTCTTGTTGCGAGAGGCTGCATTGGGCTTCAGTCTTTCTGAACTCTTTGAACACATTTGCCCATCTCATGATGGGTGATTTACAAGCACACCTGCCCACACTGCACTGAGTGTTCAGCAGTTTTTGACTAAAACTGGCATGACACCCCCATGCCCCACCCTCCCTATTCACATGATTTCCTCCACCCCCCAGCTCCTTTTCTTGTTTTCCCAGATGAAACAAATCCTCAAAGGGAACATTTTGCTATTGTAGAAGAGGTGAAACCAAAAACAGCACAAGCACTAAAAGGCATGAAAATCGAGTTTGAAAACTGTTTTGAGCAGTGGGAAAAACATTTCAATAGTTGTAATACATCAAATGGCGAGTACTTTGAAAGTGACTACAGTTTAAACATGTAAGAATAAATACACACGTTTTTTAAAATAAATAAGCTGTTTTGGGGGGTCCCCTCCTCATATAGTTGGGCACATTAGTTAGAAGTATTTCCAAGTTTTAGATCAGTCATGTTGTCTCTTTAGCCCATAAGAGTCATGTGTCAGACCTATAAAACATAGGTTTTTTCCTGTTTGTATTTTGTCTCTGGTACAGTGAAGATTATACAATAATCCTGATTTTGCAATTTAGCTTTCATTTAAAGCTATATCATAGATATCTTTGTCTATAGATCCACCTCATTCTTTTTAATGACTGCCTAATATTCCACCATATGGATAAACAGAATACATATTTAATCAATCCTCGTGAGCATTTAAGTTGTTTCCTGCTGTTTGCTATTTTAAAAATTCTTCAGTTAACATCCCTAAAAATGTGTATGAGTAGAGCAAGAGAATTTGATTCTATGCATCCTGAAGGGATTCTTGTTACTGTTCACTGACAATAATGCAAGCCACCTTGACTGCAAGACAGGGAAGCCACCCCTTCTCTTATTTGTGTTTCTGAGGGAGTACTTAGTGTGTGCTAAAGAAATCAACAATGCATATCTTATATAATCCCCACAAGCACTGTAAGCAGGTAATTATCATCCTTGTTTTTTAAAATCTTAACGGCTTTTGTAATTATGAAATAAATATACATTTATAGGAAATTTAGAAATGTAGAAATCCATAATGAAGAAAACTAACACTATGTATAATTCAACTGCTCAAAGAAAACCTCTAACAATACTTTAATGATTCTCCTTCATATTATCTTCCCGTGCAGTTATTTTACATAGTTGAAATTCAGCTTCACGCAATCCTGTACCCTGCCTTGTAATTTAAGATTATAACATAGCATTTCCTGTTACTCCTTGTGATAACCAACTTTAGAAAAATGCTGCATAATATTCCATCATGTGTTCTGCACCACGTTATTAGTCTCTCAGTTTGTTTTCATTATCTCTTACTATAACAAATTATTTGCTGTGAAGGATATCCCTAGTATATAGAGATTTTTCTGTTTTACGTTATTTTTTAATGATAAAGCCCCATTATTAAAATGAGAAATTCAAGGCTCTTCATGCATATTGCCAAACTGAAAGTTGCATTAGTCATCAAATTGTCCCTACCAGGCCTTCTGATACTCAACCAGGAAGGAGCATGTCCTTGGAGACGGTTTTGGTGCTGCTGTACACCCTCTGGCTTCAGGGTGCCAATGCCAGCCGTTTATCACACTTTCCCTCCTTCCTGTATTAACAGACAAATACCCTTACTATAGAGATATAAGAACAACAATAATACATTAAAATAAGATATTGCTATAACTTAAAAATGTGTTCTTCAGCTACCCTATTCATATTCCATTGAGGGGATATTAGCTACATCCTTAAAGTTTCATTTTTAAACACTAGGAAAATTTTCAGTTAAGATTTATATTGTAAGCTTGGAGGAGTACCTATCTCCCTGTTTTTTGTAGCAGTAAGTTACTAACCTTATTTAAATTTCTTTTCTAAGGTTTTTTTCATTAAAAAACTGCTTATTTATTTTTCTCTTCATGGATGTTTATCATACTAAACTGTGTTTTTTTTTAGTTTTCTTTTTATGCTTTTTTTAATTTACCCTATTTCCGAGACTTTTCTATAAAGTAAAAGTTTTCTTCTCACTGGGAAACAGAGAAATAGTAACTATTAATGATTTTTATTTATAAAATACACTTCCATGATTCTTTTTATTTGTAGACTTTTACCTGTCATTAAGTTAGGAATAAAAATGTATCCAGATAGGCTATTAAGAAAACTTTTCTGAGATTCACTCTAGTAACTCCTTTATGTAAAACAATTCATTGCTAATTTTTAAAGTTTTAACATTATTTTATACTTAGATCTTTTTTCTTTTGCTGTTCTATTCCAGTTGTCCCAATTTTCCCCCCTCTGCCCTCCTCCACCCAGCCTACACCCCGTCTTCCACAGTCATTCCCCACCCTGTTGTCCATGTCCATGGGTCACTCATACATGTTCTTTGACTGCTCCCTCCCTGCCGCCCTCTGGTCACTGTCAGTCTGCTCCTTTTTTCCAGGTCTCTGGTTCCATTTTGCTCATTAGTTTGTTTTGTTCATTAGATTCCTCTTATAAGTGAGATCTTATAGTACTGTCTTTCACCAACTGGCTTATTTCACTTAGCATGGATGAAACTGGAGAATATTATTCCACCAATTTTATAAAGTGTTTCTTATTGGATGCCTGTATGATACTAAAAGTATGATTGTCATTTTGTTTCTCCAAATCTGAATACAAATGGAAACTTGTTCAACCTGAAAGTATAATTTTATGTAAAAACTGAGAGAGAACAAATGTCATGTACTCTATATTTTATATCAATAGGAACTTATAACATCCAACAGTGCAAGCATTAGTTGTACTTAATGCAAAATGGAAAATTATACTTTTATTACTCTTTTAGATTCAGCATGCTGACTTTCACCTTAAGCAGATTTGTGCAGCAGGAAGAATTATAAATCATTATAACATGCCTAGAAGTAGTAATTACCTTCTCAGTACTTAGCTAAAATACAGATATATAAAGTCCTGTCTTTTTGACATATAAATTATACTAACGGAATTTAAAATGGTAGATTAAAAAACAGTGGGACTAAACTTTCGGCAGCAAAGTCTACAAAAGTTTTGGGGATGAGGATTTTGTCTTTAATTTTGAACTGCCTTCAGGAATTCCTATTTTCCCTGACATATTACACATAACTGAATAGCCAGGTCCATTCTGCAGCTGATCCAAAGCCACTAAAAGGTTGGTCTTGTAATCTCCTCAACAGATATGAAAAATAAGAATTCAGTCCATTAATTCCACGTAAGCAAGTGTAAAACAATGTTGATTTCTGGAGATGGGGGGACATGGAGAATAGTGCTGGGGGAGGTGGCAAGGGAACAGTTACTAAGTTTTGCTGGACAGAAAGCTCTGCTGGGGTAAATGTCAGCCATGTTCATCCAGTTCAGTGTCTTCCACAGTCCTAACACAAAACACGTGGCTATTTTCCAAACACCAGGCCCCTAGATTAATTATACCTATGCTTCTCTGAAGCATCATACCTTTAAATACTGCATCCTTTATTATTCATGATTTTATAAACCTTTATCAAAGCTATTTAGATTTTTAGCCCACACTATCTATAGGTAGACACTCTAAGTTTGCAATGCACTGCGGAATTTATTTCTTCTAATTCTACCCCACTTGCCAGCTCTCAGGATTTTGCTTTCTTTTCAGCATGGATGTGAAACATTCTTTTTCTTGGGTAGCAAAGGCCCAAGAAAAAGGAATGCATTTGAATTTTTTTCTAGTATGCATTTTTTTCAAATGCATTCAAGTATGCATTTGATTTTTTTTCTTTTCCAGGTGGTCCCATCCACACATTTGGATTTTTTCCCCATGTTACCAGTTGTCCACTGTCAAATATCCGTCACTTCCCTGCCCATTTGTATGTGTTCTGGGATATAGTTTTCCAAACTCCATTATCTAGGAAAGTTTACTGTTGTCTGTAAAATTGGATGTTCAGTTGTACACCTTTTTAAAGAGTATAAGTAAAATTATTATTCTACACACTGATCTTTGTGAATCATCTCATATTGCTAGATAATTCTTTACTCAGAGAAGTAACCTGTAGTTTTGTATAATTTTGGTCTGTATCCCAGTGACTCAATATTTAAGATTACTTTCTTAGGGAGGTTAGTTCCAAGATATTAATTTATGAAAATCTGAAGGAATTACATTGATTGTCCTTTAATTACACCACAGGAAAATAATCGAAAGTCTGATAGGTTACTATATTCAGTTCCATATCCAGAATCTCAGGGAAATGTCGATTCCTCCCTGGTTACATAATAACCCCACCACAATGTTCTGCAGTCTATGTACTACAACGTAGTTAGCCAATGTAAAAAATACTATATACATTGAGAGAAAAAGGGGGAAAAAGGAAATTAGTTAAAATACAGAGATGCCATAGAAAGAAAAATGGGATGTCATAGCTCTGTTTTTAAACTAGTCAGGAAACCCTAGCTAGTATTTATGACTTTTGTTCAGTATCTACTCCATGCCCCTGACAAGTAAAGGTTTTTATACCTGGTGAGGTAACCAAAGCCTCATTCCTGAGGGATTTAAGACCCTTCCTGTATAAGGTTGTATAATATTCCACTAACTGAAAAGGAGTCTAACGAGGAAGCAACTCGGGGCCCTAAGGTTTTTGTCCATACTCCTCCTGGCTCCCACTGCGTAGCAGTACTTCAGTCTCTCTTCGGCGGATTATCACTCACTCCAGTCAGTACTTGAACACTGACTTTACCTGTGTGCCCAGTGCTCTAAGGAACTTGAAATAGTCAAATGTGGCCTCGGCTTTCAATTCAACAATAACATTGTTATATATAACCTTCGTGGAAGCATTTCTTCCTCGAGTACAAACGCGGGACTTTGGCAGGCAGTGGCCCAGAGGGTACTGGCTCAAAGACAAGTCCTCGTAGGCTAATTTTTGAGAAACAGCTCTATTAGACCTTTTAGAGAATGAACACCTGATCTTGGAACTCCAGGTAACACTGGGACTCCAGCTGTTCATTTTGAACAGGATGTCTTCTGACTCACCTAGTTCTGAATGTGCATCAGGACTTTTCAACCTTTGCACTATTGACATTTTGATGGTTACCCTTTCTGATGGGGAGCTGCCCTGGATGCTGTAGATATTTAGTAGCATCACTAACCTCTGCCAACTAGTGGCTAATAGCATCATCCAATTGTGACAATCAAAAATGTGTCTGAACACTGAGAAATATTTAGCTAAACTGCTAAATTTTGCCCCATGGAGTCTAAGTTGCCTTTAGTTGAGAAACACCAACATACATGCATCTTTGAATTCCATCATCCAGGAGCATCTTCAGTCAGTCCAAAAGCATGAGTAAATTGTACAATCACATTCCCAGGATGCTTTCCCTGTCATGCTGCCTCTGTTCAACCCACAAGTAAGGCCTCATGAGTTCCCTGTGAGTAACTGACTGATGTTGAATAAAAAAAAAAAATTAAGCTTGACTTACAGGTGTTCTGGGTATTATGTTATCAGTAGCCAAGAGTGAGACACTGAAACCCCTTTTCATGCAGGACAGAGGAAAAGGAAAATCCTACAGAGAACTTCAAGTGGTTCATTATTGTTGTCTCCTTGGCCTGAAGAAATTATGGCATAAAATAAGGGTTATGCATATTCATGGAGAGTAAATTAGTAGCTGGTGGTATAGTCAGGGGTTTGGAAAATGACTGGTGCTAACTTAAGAAAGGTTAGGAAGGGGTATTCTTCCCATTTTATAGATAAGGAAGCCAAGAAGCATTAAGTTATTAAGTGATAATACTGCATTGAAAATTCATTTAAGTGAAGACTCATTATATAGCAGCCTCCCCTTATCCTTGGGGAATTCATCCCAAGTCCCCCAGTGGATGCCTGAAGCCACAATAGGACCAAACTCTAAATACACTTTTTCTATACATACATATCTATGATGAACTTTAATTCATAAATTAGATACAGTAAGAGAATAATAAAATAGATTATAACAATATATTATAATAAAAGTTATACGAATGTGGCCACTTGTTCCAGGGGATCCCTTGAAGGACTCTGAATAGACTCAATGTTTTCTGGAGCAACACCGTTAATTGCTAATTAGAACACTTTTTCTGTTGTTTCCCACTCACAAATTCAATGCCTTTCCCTCTGAACTAAGCACTTATCATATACTGTGGCCATGAATTTAGCAACCTCAGCATATAACTTCTGTTCTTATTGAGAACTTTCACCTTTTCACTTATCGTAAGGACTTTGTGGTTTCTCTTTAGCACATCCAAATTGCCAGCATCAACACAGTATTTTGAGTGGGAGTCAATAAATAAGGATTATGTAAATACAAGCACTGTGACAACTGATCTGATAACGGAGATAGCCACTAAATAAGGGAGGGGTGCACAGCATAGGAAGGGATGATTCAAATTGCCAGGTAAAATGGCATGAGATTTCATCATGGTACTCAGAACGGCATGTAATTTTAAACTTATGAATTTTTAATGTAATGTTTATTTCTGGAATTTTCCACCTATCATTTGTGGACCACAACTGACTCGAATGCAGAAGGCAAAAGCCACAGATAAGGGTGGGGGACACTACCACATCTTGATAACCAAACTGATACTGTTGTAACACTTAAGGCAGAATTGAATTTGGGGACATACATAATGAATTCCTGATGAAACAGCAAGTAGATTAATAACTACTTTTACTCCAAAATTTTTGTGGCTAATTAGCCACAGGTACACATACCAACTGTATCCTTCACAAGTCACCGAATGAATCGTCGTAAGCTATACAGAGACTGTGAGTCTGTCTTAAAACAGAGATGGATTTTAGCTGCTCAATGCTCATCTTGACTCCTTTTACTAAGTGACAAAAACCAGTATTAACAGAAGAGGCCAGAGGAGGAAATTTATTAGCTCATGTTACCAAATTTCAAGAATAGCAGGGACACCACTGGGCTTCAAGGCCTAGAGGAATATCATTAACAGTATGCATGTCAGTCTTACTCCTTCCTTCCCACAGCTTGGCTGAACTCTGGCTGCCAGCATCTCCTGGACTTTTATCTTACCTGCTGCATCTTACTTTAAATTTAAGTAAAATATCCTGGGGAAAGACTGGTCTGATAGTGATTCCTATAGTAATCACTGTGGCCAGGAGAGATGAAAAACTAGGATTGGTCCAGCTTTGGTTAGGTACCGATAGTCAATCACTCTGCTACGTAAGTAGGATGGTTTGTATTTGGACTCTGTTAAACTGGAGAGTAATTTCTCAGGAGTGCTAGTCCAGAAGAAATAGGGTTCCAGAAAAAAAAAATCTTACAGTTGATACCTATGTGTACCTATATCTTACAGATATCTACATGTAGGTATACTGGAATCTGGAAGAAGCTATCCAGTTTTGGGTGGGAAGTAATTAGAAAGGGTGGAGAGAAGAAAAACTTGTATATTCCTCTGCAACAGAAGAGCCCTTCAGAGCCAAAGTTGGGGTGGGTGGGGAAAGGAAGACAGGGAGAAAAAATAGACTCACTGCAACATCCACTCTGGAAGGAATCCTTAAGCCTTGAAATTTGTATATATCTAAGTATGTCTGTATGTCTGTATGTACATTAACAAATACACTTATATTAATCTAAACACTTCAGATCATTTAAATTGTAGCATCATTTGCCCCTTTCAACTAAATGTTTCTGAGTGGTAAAAAATTAAGACTTCAGAACATCAGTAAGTCATTTACTCAGTAATAACACTTAGCAGATAACAGAAACAGACTGCACACATTCATTTCCCATTTACCCTGAATAACCAGTTTTAGTCTACAACACTTTCCTAAATGTAAATTTTTCGATGGCTAGGGAAAATAGCATTTTAAATAGTCCATCATTTTAAAATTGAAATAACTTTCCAAACAGGAATTCAGAAGTGAGAAGAATGAAAGCTTAATTACTATAAAACAAAAACTAACACCACAATTGTAAAGAGCATTTAAATAGGAAAATTATGAAACTATATACAAAAAATTATATATATATATATACACAATGTATCAAAATACATTTTCTATTTCAATAACTAAATTTTTGAGATTAAAAACCAACTAGTTCAAGCATTTCTAAATATAAAAATGTCAGTTTTTTAAAACAAAATAAATCAGTTCTATTGAAATAACTATATATATACCGGGATAAATATTTGGAATTGTGGAACAGACATAATGAACAGCTAAAATTTCTCAGTATTTTAATGGCTTATGTGTTACCCCTTTATAGACACTTTTGTTGTTGTTAAATTTACTTAATTTTATACTAAGGTCAATATGCTTTTTTTAAAAGACAAAATACTTACAAAAAATGGTAGGTATTAAGTTTGTACTAGCTAAAGAATAACACTTACATTTGTCCGGATGTAACAATTTTTAAAACATACAAATTCAGTATGTAACAGAAAAATATGTAAAAAAAAAAAAAAAAAACACAAGGAACTATGCACCATTAAAAAATATAAATGCACCTTCTATTGATTTAAAGAATATCAAAAACTAAATATGCTGACTTAAAAATAGCTTCTATAAAATGTCAAAGTAGTGAGCACTGGTTGCTTTCCTAATATAATGAATAATTAACATATATTTCTGTCTCAATTAAACAGCAGTATCAGTATTTCTTAGGGAAAATGTAGTATATACATGGAAAGGTAGGCATTGTACTGTATTCAAGTTTTCCAGTTCAATTTCCATTAAAATGCTTTCTACAGTTTAGAAAAATAACACACATAGAAGAGATGAGGTAAACATTTTACAATTTTAAGAAATTATTTGAAACAATACTCAGCTATCCCAATGCCTAGGTTTTAGAACAATGATTAAGAAAGTCTTCCATAATGATATGACAGGTATCTGAATCACATAATGAACAGCAGATAGATTTCTTGGTCCTCGGCGTAGGCGATGATGTTCTTCTCTGTTATTACAAAGCAATCATGACTAAGTTTTGCCAAGAATATTGCTTCAGTGTCGGTTCACATGAGGCACCATGCAACAGTAAGAGCAGCTACGACACCATTCAAAATTGCCATGCTATAGCCCATGTGGAAAGAATGTCCAGTAAGTTTCCTGAGGGGGGGGAAATGAAAAAAGGAAAACGTAATTTGGTATAATAAAAACACCATCTGCTTTTATTGAAAATGCTTACAAACTGGAAATGAGTAATACATTAATTCACAAGTTAAAAAAGAATACTGGACATCTGCAGGATTAGTAACAGAGCTTAAATTTTCTGTTAATACCTGCCCAGGTTACCAAATTTTTCAATGTCATTACTAAAAGCAAAAAGCTCAGTTTGATACCTACACTTTTTTACTGTACTTAATAGTTTCTGTGTGCACTGTTACCTAATTCTAAGGTTTAAGATTTCTTACATTATGAGCATTTCTTTCATTAATTAGCAATGTGTTTCTCTGCTTTCTTCCTCTCACTTTAGAATTTAAAATACATATTATTTGTCCCGTTTGTACCACTTTTAGATTATATGAAGGAACTCTACTTCTTTGAGCACTAAAAACAGCATGTATCCATGTGTGAATCACAAATCAGATGATGTCTTTTATAGACATTTCAGTTCTCAGCCTAGTAAGTTACTTAATTGAGGTGGCTTTCAATGACTTCCTAAGCAAAGACACATCTCTTTGTCTTATGATTACCATGAATGATGGCTACCTTATATGCACAGATTTTCCAATAATTATCTGTATCTTGCAGAAATTTTACATTTTCTCTCTTAACATTCCCCCCACTAACTATATTGCAATTACGCTCTTTGCCTATCCTTATAAGGATGAGACATACTATAAAGAAAAGGTAGTGTCTAACTGGAGTCAGAGGCAGAACAGAATCTTCTCATGGGAGCAATCCAAATCGATGACACATAAGGAGGTGCGCTGGCAGTAATAAAAACCAAAAGTCCTCAGTAATAAGCAAGCACCTGTGACTGAAAGGATCATCGTGACCATGTCCTCTCCTCCTTTCCAAAGGATAGGTCAAAACCGGGCAGACCTAGGTAATTAGACCTGAATTAACATTTGAAGAGCACATCACTATGATTCCAGCCCCACACTATCTGTGGTAGAAAGTAAAGATACACCCGAACAACATCTTTGAAATTCACCTGACAACACAGACGACCCTGACACATTTTGATGACCCCTGTTCTGGTCCATGGAAGTTAGTATTTACCCTCTCCACTCAACCTTACTCACCACCTAGGGACTAGTTTAATGTGCTTCTCATGTGCCATTAAGGGCTAATCTGCCTAGCAGTATTACCTACTACATGGCAAAAAGGTGTACTAAATGCTTCCCCCCTTAAAAAAAAAGAAACTCCTTAAATACATTGATTGGTGAACAGAAACCTAATCATAAATTGAACCATCAGCATTATCATTCACTGTAAAAACAAACAAACAAACAAACCCACTAATGATCTGAGAACATTTGAATTCATACTAACGAAGTTAATCATGGAACATAATTTCAGGAGTTCTTTTCTTTTACTAGTTTGTGACCCTGCACTCACATAAAACTAGGAAAACCTCTAAAGTACAGATAACTAAACTTTAGGAAATTATAACTACAATGTTAATATAATTGAATTTTCCTGAGATATACATGCTCAGTTGCTCAGTGACCCTTATAAAACAGGCAGAGCAAGGCATTTTAATGGCCATCATGTGAGGCTCCAGATCAGTGGTTCATAGAGATTCTACTATGTCAAATGCACCATATTCCTACCAACTAGGAGGACAGCAGCTGTCACACATAAATTGCTCAGGCAAGGACTTACCATAAAAACTTCGAGGCTTCACTTGCTTTAAAGTTCCTTTTCAAAACACCATGATTATTCTCTCTGGGGGAAGATATACCGACAATCCCTGGCAGGTTTTCTCTCCTATGACTCTTATTTGTGATCTTTGAAGTTCTATTAAAACCTGAAGGTACAGGCATCTTGGTTCTCTTTGTCAAAACCCTGCATTTATCTCACGTAGAGGTCATATTTTGAATTTAAAAAATGATTAAACATGGTGCCTATTTTATTTAACCCTTTTCTATATACATATATGTATTTTATTTAAAGTATACACAGTAAAGTGCAAATGCCTGTCATGTATACAGATCAATGAACTTTTATTATGATATACCCACATGTATTTATCAACCAGACCAAATACAGAACATTTCCAGCACCTCGGAAACTTTGTTCTTTTCCCTGTCAATATCTACCTTCCCTCCTCCAAATCCTGAGATAACCACTATGTTGTCTGTTATCACGATGAATGGTTTCACCCACTGTTAAAAGTCCATCTACATGACATCATGTGGTGTAAGTACTCTAAGTCTCAATTCTTTCCCTCAGTACTGTCTGTGACATACATCCACGCTTTATGTAGCATGAATAATTTCTTTGTATTGCAGCTTAGTACTCCATTGTATAAAAATACCAAAATTTATCTATCCATTCTAGTATTTGGTGTTTGGGTTGCTTCCAATTTAGGGCTCTTATAGCACTAAACTATTTACATGATGCTATGTGTTTATCTTTAGTGGGTGGTGGGGATAGGTCCTCATTTTTCTTGGGATATTCCAGGAGTGGAATTGCTAGGTTACAAGGTAGATGTAGATTTGGATTTAGAAGAAAGCATTAAATATTTTCCTAAAGTAGTTGATCACTTTGTATTTCCACTAGCAACGTATGAGAGTTTCAGTTGCTCCATACAGTCCCCAACATTTCACATTAGTCTTTTTAATTTTATTGGGCCAGAGAGTATGTGGTGGTTTTAAGATTTACTCTTCTGATGACTAACATACTTATTATTGCCCATTCAGGTATCTTCTTTTTTGAAATTCCTATTCATCATTTGCTTAGTTTTCTGTTGGTTTACAGAGTTCTTTACATATTCTATACCCAAGTCCTTTGTCAGAAATGTGTTTCAGGAACGTGTTCTCTTTATGGCTAGTCTTTTCACATCTTAATGAGATCTTTTGATAAACACCAGTTTTTAATTTAAATCAAGTCCCAGTTATTAACATTTTTAATGGTTAGCATTTTTTTGTAACCTCTGTCCTAAGGTTAGTGTGTCCTAAGTCCCACACATAACCTGTATGTGTGGGACTATTTTCAGACTTTCTATTCTATTCTTTTGATCTATTTATCTACCCCTGACTTAAAAAAAAATCAGGGGGTGGTCTGGGATGGGAGTAAAAGACAGAAAACTGTACTGAAAAACAATTAAAATAAAAATATTTAAGGAAAAAAAATCAGTCACCATTCCAAAAGAACCTATGCACCCCAATGTTCATAGCAGCACAATTTACAATAGCCAAGTGTTGGAAGCAACCTAGATGCCCATCAGTAAATGAATGGATCAAAAAACTGTGGTCCATATGCACAATGGAATTCTATGCAGCAGAAAGAAGGAGCTCCTACCCTATGCAACAGCATGGATGGAACTGGAGAGCATTATGCTGAGTGACATAAGCCAGGCACTGAAAGAGAAATACCATATGATCTCACCTTTAACAGGAACCTAAACAACAAACAAACAAGCAAGCAAGCAAAATATAACCAAAGACACTGAAATAGAGAACAAACTGACAGTGACCAGAGGGGAGAGGGGAGGGAATTTCAGGGGAAAAAGGGAAGGGATTATAGGAACAAGTATAAAGGACACATGGACAAAAGCTAAGGGGGGTGGAAATGGGAGGGAGGTGGGGAGCACTGCAGGGGTGGGCTGGAATGGGAGTAAAAGACAGAAAACTGTACTTGAATAACAATTAAAATAAAATTAAAAAAAAAAGAAAACACCAAAAAAATCAATAACTTTTCTTTATATAGCATTAGCTGATTAAAAAATTTTATGCTGAATGATCCCTCAAAATATCAAAGAAAAACTATAAAATCTAATAAATACAGTTAACGATAATGTGCAAGACCCACATGAAGATACCAAAAACTTTACTGTGGATCTAAACAGACAGAAAAATAGCCTTTGTTTAGAGAACTGAAAACAAATTGTTAAGATGGTAGTGTTCTCTGAACTGATCTACAGGTTCCTCTGGGGGGGGAGGGCAAATATTAACAAATTGATCCTAAAATTCATATGGAAATGCAAAGGATTCCAAATAACTAAAACAATCCTTAAGAAAAAAAAATGGAGGACTCACACTTCCCAATCTCAAAACTTAATAGAAAACAACAATATCAAATAGTGGTGTGGTACTATCATTAAGATTGACATATGGACCAGGGGAACAGAATTTGAAGTCCAGAAATAAACCTATATATCTATAGTCAATTAAATTTTGACAAGGGTACCAAGACAACTTAATAGGGGAAAAAAACCATCTTCTCAACAAATTGGTGCTGGGACAACTGGATGCGAAAAGAATGAATTTGGTCTTCTACCTCATACAACATACAAAATTTAACTCAAAATGGACCACACCTAAATGTAAGACCACTAAAAAGTTCTTAGAAGTGCAGGTGTGAATTTTCATGACTATAAATGAAGCAATGGTTTCTCATCTCTAACACCAAAAGCATAAGCAACTAAAGAAAAAATGAATCGAACTTTCTCAAGTTAAAACTTTTGTGCTTTAAAGGACATTATCAAGAAAGTGAAAACACAACCCACAGAATGGAAGAAAATATTTGCAAATCACCTATCTCATTAGGGTCTACTATCTAGGATATAAATGAAATATAAATGGATTCTTAACCCAAAAGACAAGCTAAATTTTAAAAGGGGCAAGGGATGTAAATAGTCCTGCAAAGAAGATAATGCAAATGGCCAATAAGCACATGAAAAGTACACTCAACATCATTAATAATTAGAGAAATGCAAATGAAAATCACAATGAGATGGCACTTCATACTCACTAAGACAATTAATTATACAGAGAAGAAGAAAAAAATGAGAAAAGTATTGGTGAGGATGTGGAGAAAACAGAATTCTCATACATTGCTCATGGGAACATAAAATGGTGCAGCTACCATAAAAAAAAGTTTGATAGATTCTCAAAAATTTAAAGTGTTGCTATCTGATTGAACAGTTGCATTCCAGGTATATAACCAAGAGAACTGAAAACATACGTTTACACAAAAATCTGTACCTTGATGTTCGTAACAGCATTGTTCACAACAGCAAAAAAGTAGAAACAAACCAAATGTCCATCAACTGAGGACCAAATAACAAAATGTGGTATATCCATACAAGGAAATATAATTCAGGCACAAAAACAAATACTGATAAATGCTACGACATGAATGAACTTTGAAAACAGTATGCTAATTGAAAGAACACAGACATAAAAGATCATATTTTGGGGACTTGTATGATTCTATTGATATGAAATGCTCAGAACAGGTAAATTCATGGAATTGAAAAGTAGACTAGGGATTTCCTAGAACTTAATATTGTTAGATAAGAATAAAATATATTTTAAAAAATATGGTTGCAAAGAAAAGCTCATTATAATAAACCGCTTGCATATCTTAAAAGACTAGTTATAAAAAAGGTATTATTTTGTTCTAGATATAAAGAATTTCTTTCCAATAATAAAGAATCCTATAATAAAGTACTTATGTGGTTTCTTTTAGTGTTAAGAGTTTAAGCTTTGTAGTTAGAGATAAATCTGAGTGTCAGCTTTGCCACTTAAAAGGGGTGTGAAGCTAGAAAAACACTGACCTCTCTGAGCTTCAATTTCTCAAAATGGAAATAAAAATAGAATCTTCCTTTAAAAGCTTGTTGAGGATCATGTGGCTGGCACAAGCAAATGATCAATGAGTGTTAGCTCCTATATAGTATAGGAATGAAAAGCTTAGCCATGGATTTTTAAAATGTTTCAACCTTCTACTTCAATTCTCCCTTCCTTGTAAGCAAAACACCTAAACCTAAACCCACTCCAAATTCAAAACAAAGAAACGATAACATTATACAAAGAGACTGAGATAGATGGAAGAGAGATGAAGAATTATAGGATTGTACATATGTATGTGTGTTTCTGCTTGGTATTATCCTCTTCATAATCACTTTTCCCTTTATAATTCACTTAAGAACTTAAGACTTTCAGGCTGGGGGGGGGGTGTGTGTGGCTGGAATGGGAGTAAAAGACAGAAAACTGTACTTGAACAATTAAATAAAACTTAAAAAATAATTTATGAATACTTAAAAAAAAAGAACTTAAGACTTCCACTATTTATATCTGAGTTTTATAGTCCAGAAATGTAATTTCTAGCACTATAGAAGAATTATATCTTAATTATTTTTACTTTTCAGGAACGGAATACGTTTAAAATTTAATATTCAAATGAATTCAATAATTCAGGCAACATAAGCACCTAGACTCTTATTTCTGAACCACAAATTTAAACACTTAATAGCCACTACCAAAAGTTTTCAATAAATTGCCTTTTCTTTTTTAAGAGAGACACCAACAGATTCAAATAGGTGCCTTCATGTTTCATGTTATTTGGTTTTACTCTAGCCTTGGTTGAATAGGAACTGATAATCTCTGTGCTGTACCCTGGACTCCACTCTCTTGAAATCTTCATTCATATATCATATTAATTCCTATATTACTTTTCCCTCACATATATTCCCATACTTCAGACACACTTTTATGATAGAATTCCCTGCAGTTTAAAAGAGTGACTTCACTGCCAACTGATTTTGTTCTAAAAATGCTCTCTATGCTTGCTGAGATAAGAAGTTATATTAAGGTATTAAGTTACATTAAGAACCAACTGGTTATTTGCTTGTGTCTGACTATCTCAGTAGGAGACAGGATGAGAGTTAGCTGGTACTAATCTACTCCCCCTTTCACATCTGAGCTGGCGTTTATTTCTCATTCTATCCATAGCCAAGAAATCTCCAATTTCTAAAGAATTTTAAGCTATGTGAGCTTCGGTTGGAGTAACTATCAGTTCTTTATCTGGAATCAAAAGTTATGAATTCCAAACCCAAAATCTGAAAAGAAACACTAAGACCCACCATATTTCAATTACTAACAAAGAATTTCCTTTTATGTTTCTTTCAAAAATACAAAATGAAACAACTTCTTTCATATTCTTTAGTCCTAGAAATTACTTATTAGAAATTGCTGGAGAGGGTGCAGTTGTGTGTACTCCAATGAATTTCATCAATGCTGTTTTAAGAAATAAGGGTTATATTTTCAGAGAAAGCTTTCTTCCCTTAGAAAATTCTCTACCTCTTACTACAGAAAAACAATGTTACATTCACTCCTTACTTTACACTCTAAAGTTCTTTATTTTCTCTCCATTTTTTTACTTTACCAAAATTTACAAAATAAATTCTCTATATCAGAGATGATAGAGAAATGAGCAAGAATCAGTACTGCCCTTAAGGATAAGTCCAGTGACTGTGGTTAAGGGTTAAAGTTCTGTAGACAGCATTACTAGAACATAAAGGAGCCATTTGGCTTATAGAAGGGAGATAATTTAATGAAGGGTTAATATGTGAGCTACAATTAAGTATGAGGCCAAAAAGTCTATTTAGTTTTTTTCCGTAATGTAAAACATTTTTCATTTCACCAACTTTATTGATTTGGATGTTTTGAGTATGCTGCCTACCTCTAGTAGGTACAGTTCAGGAATGCTGCTAAATGTCTTACAGTGCAAAAGACAGCCCCACTGCAAAAAATTATTAAAGGCAACAGTACCAAGAAACTTTGCAAACCACTTGTGATACATTTGATCAGTCACAGCACCTTCTCCATATACCAAACTTTTTTTGTGTGTTTCAGCTGCATTTTTACCTTTCTTTAAATAATAAAGCATAATATGCCAAAAATGTTGCATATACTCTTCCATCCTCAATATTAAAATGGCTGCACAAAAATTCACCAATTTTGATCTTTTTAAAAATGAATGCTGATAAGACAGCTGTCACAATACAATCTAACAAAATTGCTTTGAATCAAGTTAAAGAAAACTAAGCACTACTAGAACCATCATACAGAAAAAATTAAATGAACTTTTTGGCCAACCCAAGAGTAATCAGAAAACTAGAAAAAAACAGGAGGGGGTGGTGTCACAGAAATTAAGAAAAGTATTCTGAAAAGCAATGATAAACCATTTCAAATCCTGGATTGAAAAATGAACAATAAATTTTGTAATTAAGAGGTCTGCAGTCAATGCAAGGAGAAAAATTTTAGTTAGGGGTGAGAGCAAGACCCTTGTGGAAGCAACAGCAGTCACTGTGGAGACAGGAACTAACTCTTCTCTCAACTTCTATGATACCAGTTTTTCAATGTGTAGAGGAGGAGAACTGGGCATGAGGATTTTTTTTCTCTAACAAAGGAGAAACATACCCTTGTTAGGGTATGTAAAAACACCCTAACAAGACGACTGGAGATTGGTTATAAAGGGAAAGATTGAAGATATATGAAAAAGGGAATTGCAGGGCTGGAGAAGTGGAATCTAGAGCACAGGAAGTAAAAGTTTGAGCAAGTGGAAGATAAGAGAAATGGGTGGAATGATGAGAGGAGACGTAGTTCATAATCATGACAGGGAGAAGGCTGCAGCAGGAAGTTCCCCTATACTGACCTTTCAAAAGTGGAGGCAAGGTCCATTGAAAACAAGAATGTGCATGATTAAGATTTGGAATAGCCACAGGAAAAACAAATGGGGAAGGGACGGAGATGGATGGGTGGATAAATAGTACTAGCTAAGATTCTACTTCACATTAGAAGGTTGTGAACTCTAGTTATTCAGATCTTAGTTTGAATGATTCATCTCTGCCTTGTTATCCTCTTTACATGGGACACTACAGGCTTTGGCCAATTTTAGAGTGAATTCAAGGTCTTTTGTGATTCCAACATTTCACTAGCTTTATTCCGGAGCTAGTGAAATGCTCTTTCCTTCGTGACCTTACTTTTACTTCTATAACTTTGCAAGTTTATAGGGCAGGCACTTCATACCTTTCTTTATATAACTGTTGGTAAAAGGAAGCTAGTTTTTCTTATAGTTCAAAACAGCTATGACAAAATTTGATATATTTATTTTAGTTTTCCTATTTATAAATTTCAATTAAAATTACTTTTCTTGTCACTAACTTATGTCTCCTAGTCTGTTTCTTAACCCTGAAAAAACATCCCAGTCACTTGTAGACTCACAATCTTAAAGTAACTTAAATACAACGGGTTTTATAACGGTCTTACTTATTTTGTTACTATTTTAAACATCCTCAGATTCTGAGCTTTCCTGCTTGTTTAAGTATAGCTTTTAGCTGACCTTTCATTAGTTCTTTATCATCATTTATCCATTCAAACTCAGATATTCAGTAAAATTTAATAAGTTTATCAAGTAGATGTGAAGCGATTATTTTTCAGTATTAAAATGTGATTATAGGGATGTGTCATATCCTTAAGGATATAAAACTAACCAATCAGAATAAAAGTTATCAGGACAAGCTGACCCCATCCTTCTATCTATCGATCGATATTTCTCTCTCTCTCTAGAGAGAGAGATACAGAGATATATAGTGTGTATATGTATTTTTCGTTGAAAATTAGAAATCTTTTCTAAGCAATATCTAATTTCAGTGTGGTCTCCTAAAGCAGGGGTTGGGCCAGCTATGATATGCCTGCCCTGCTACCTGCTTCTTTTGATTGGCACAGAGACAGGCCCACTCATTCCTTTATGTATTGTCTGTGACTGCCATGGTGCTACGATGGCATTCGAAGACTTGAGACAGAGGCCACAGGGCCCACAAAGCTAAAAATACTCACTAATCAGCATCTTACAGAAACTTTGCTAACTTTTGTCCTTAGCCTTCTTATGCAAAGTTCCATATAGTACATAGATCAGTAATATAGAGGCATCACCTGGGAATTTCTTTAAAATTGGGAATCTCAGGCCCTTTCATGCCCCAGACATCTTAATCAGAATCTCTATCTATAGCTAGATCTTCTGTTCATCCCAAAAGCCTTAAATACAGTTATGTGTGGCTTAATGACAGGGATACGTTCTGAGAAATGCATCATTAGGTGATTTCATCTTTGTGTGAACAACACCCAGTGCATTTACACTGACGAAGATGTTTTGGCCTACTACTCCTAGGCTACAAGCCTGTACAGCATACTTACTATACTGAATACTGCAGGCGACTGTAAGTATTTGTGTATCTAAAAATATCTAAACACAGAAAAGGTACAGTAAAAACACAAACTAGTAACATAGCTATTTAAAGGATATGTAACTATACATAATTATATATGCTACACTTTTATATATGACAATGCAAATTTGTTTACACCAGCACCACAAACCTGTACTACACTGTAATACAACATTATGATAGCTACGATGTCAGTAGGTGATAGGAATTTGTTAGCTCCGTTATAACCTCAGGACCACTGTTGTATACAGGTATACCTTGTTTCATTGAGCTTCATTTTATTGAACTTCACAGTTGTTGAGACTTTTAAAAATTGAAGGCAATACCCTCCACCAGCAAAATAATTGACAAGTTTTATTGTAATACTTGCTTTATTGCGAGTACATTGGTCTGGAACCAAGCCTGTGATCTGGGAGGTATTCCTGCATATGATCCGTTGCTGACTGAAACATCATTATACAGCATATGTATGCACTGATGTCCACTATTTGGAAATACATAAATTAGCAAAAATATTTCTAAGTAGATCATCACTTTAGAAATCTATCCCAATTACTTTCTACATGAAACCACGAAGTTAACTACAGTTAAGCAAACAAAAAAGTTGAATAAATACTTATAAAACGTTTCATCATATCATGTTCCTAAATAGAGTTTATGAGTTCTTATTGAGCATGTATTAACTCTGTAATCATAAAAAAATCAGTAAGGAGAAACTGTGAATCAGTCACTGTCCTAGCTAAAAAATTTCTGAATTATTATTGAAAAACAGAAAAAGCTATTAAAATGTGAAGTTATTAGAAATATGACTGTGTACTGACTTCAAAGTTTCATGATAAATCTGATATAAGATGATCTGGATAATCATTTACCTTGATATAAAAGGTGAGGAAAAGGTATAAATGTATCTACTTAATGTTGAACTATAATGTATCATTCTTAAAAATACATAGAGGCTGATGGCAGACATTTTCAGCATTTGCTCCAGTGTCCCAGTAATTTGTCTAATGATCTGCATTATGAATAAACATCCGTTCAAATAGCCACCATTTTAATGGAGCAAACTGATTTATCAATCTAAACAGTAAGCTGTGTTATGATGGAATAAATTTCAACTTTAAGTGTTTCTTCATGTTTTAAAAAAGAGTCTACTTCCCTTAGCATTACATTTTGTTTCCTAGTTTTATGTACTGCCATATGTACTGCCAACTCCTCTGGTCCTACTTCCTCTCTGTAGCATAAGGATGGTGTCTCTATGATCTCTTTAATTCCTTTCGGATTCAATTCTGCAATGTACTCCTCCATATGTACACTAAAGCCCTTTGTCTATTAAATAAAACTTTACAACTAGAAATTTTAATTGAGTCACAACCCTGTGCTTTGCCACTGCTATAATAACTAACATAATGGCTTATGGGCAACAAAGGGTTAAAGATGAGTGAAGGTCTTTAAAATGGAATTACATACATGTATACTTTAAATATCTCTTATTGTAACTACAATTCCCTGAAAATCAGTCAGAGAGAAATAAAGGTATATCCAGTTGGATGAAACTTCATATTACCCTATTACCTACTTTACCTATATATAGCAGTCTACTTGGTTGTAAAGTCATGGACGTCACACATTAACTTTATTCATCAGTGTGTCAAGGTAAAAAAAAGTCTAAGAGCATCTATCTATCTATACTGGGCGCTACCTTGATTAGACAAAGTACTTGTTCACTAGAAGGGCAAAGCCAACAGTACAAAAGGGGCAGAAAAATGGGTTTCCCAAGCCTTTAAATGAGTCAATATAAAAAAGTAACTTACACTGTGTTTTGTTGCCAAACTTTTATTTTGCCAACTACAACAAGCATTATTTCACAAAAGAGAGAGCATCTTAATATCAAAAGAATAGAAAGTGTGGGAAAAGGAATGGAAAGGATAAAACCTCAAAAGAAAATAACAGCTACCCAAGGATAATCGTAGTAGGTCGTGGTCAGATGTCTAGCTTGAAAAATGTCATTTAAGAAAATAAAAGGAAAGCTCTGGGACCATGTCTGCTTTACCATCTGATATATCTATTGCTTTAACTAGTAAACTCACATTTATTTCCTATGAGGGTAGATCACTGCTTTATCCCAAAAGCTCAGAAAAATGGTGACTTGATCAAAAGAGCTGGTACACGGTATAGGCTGGGGAAGCCACCTCTTCTGACTTATAAGCCCTTTGTAACATACACGAGGCTACCTATTATGATTTACAAAGACTGCTGAACATACAGAAAGGGTTCCAAGTACAAAACTGGCAAGTGTGATCTCTCAGGGATTTCTTATCAGTTACTGTTCTGTGCATAGGACACCTGTGCCTTTTCAGCAGCCCATACATAGCACTTATAGTAAATTAGCATAAGGAAAAACTATAGCAAACAGGTGCAATTACTGACTAGCTGTAATACTGTATGAAAATAACAAAGAAGCCAAGAATAGTTATATGACTTTGTTACAGTAGTTTGTTACACCTAATTAAGTCCCATTCCTAACAGTACTGGAATGCATTTTTTAAAATACATTTTATTGATTATGCTATTACAGTTGTCCCATTTGTCCCACTTCACTCCCTCTCCCACCCACATTCCCCACCTTTAGTTCATGTCCATGTGTCATACTTGTAAGTTCTTTGGCTTCCACATTTCCCATATTATTCTTACCCTCCCCCTGTCTATTTTCTACCTACCATCTATGCTACTTATTCTCTGTAACTTTCCCCCCTCTCTCCTCCTCTCACTCCCGTTGATAACCCTCCATGTGATCTCCATTTCTGTGGTTCCGGTTCCTGTTCTAGTTGTTTGCTTAGTTTGTTTTTGTTTTTCTTTTAGGTGTGGTTGTTAATAACTGTGAGTTTGCTGTCATTTTACTGTACGTTTTTTAGCTTCTTTTTCAAAAGAGACCTTACAGGCAAGAATGCGCTGGAAAGAAGTATCCCAAGTCATGAAAGGTGAGAACCTACATCCAAGATTATTCTATCCAGCAAAGCTTTCATGTAGAATGGAAGGGCAGGATAAAGTCAAGTTAAAGGAGTTCACCATCACCATGCCCTTATTATATGAAATGTTAAAGGGACTTATCTAAGAAAAAGAAGATAAAAACATGAAATTCATTTTATAAGACATGCATGTATTTTAACCCTTCACTTCAAGAAGCTGTAGTGCAGTCATTAATAGTGACAGCATTGCAACTGATGGTCCCAGTCTTAAATAATAAAACTTCACGATACTCAAATATCAAGGCCAAATTCTTGATCTATCTCTTTTGTCAGTAACTTTTCTCTCCTACCACAATTAGCCATCTGACATCTGTTTCGTCAGACTATGGCAATAAAGAATTTGATTCAACAAAGAGGCAGCCCTCTAAAATCTGTCTGAAAGAGCAGTAGAGTCAATTTGTTGTGCTCAATGTTAAATCTAGTGTGCTTGGAAAAGGAACTTCTAATTTAAATACTAATAATCA
>PVKM010013753.1:0-29811 GCA_004027735.1 Carollia perspicillata | reverse complement strand
ACTTTAGGAGCCCCTCTTCATCATTGCCCCCTGAGACTCAATAGTTTCACTGAATTAAGTAGTTAAGTTAGTAAAATATTCAGGCCGGCTGTAGGCTTCACTTTTTCCTTTTCTGTCTTGATGGCTTGGACAGAAAAGGCTCAGAAATCTGAAAGGAGAGAAATCCTAATATATTCCCCTCAGCCCGAGTAAAGTATAGTAGGCCACAAAAGTTTTAGATAGATGTAGCATGTCTTATACACCTTGCTCCAGATAAGCCATTCTTAAGCCCCTGCCTTTGTCATTTAGTAGTTATAATTTAATTTTGCCTCCCAGTTCTTGCCTAATCTGTCACCACCAGAATATGGCCAGGATACCAAAGGTCCAGTATTGCCAGCCTTTGAGCACCAAACCCCCATCTTCAAAAAACTTCCATCCAAGAAGCCCTAATTCTAATTTGAGAAATCAAAGCAGTAGCTAAAGAATTCACTGACCTAACAGTCTCCACACCCGCTGAACTTTTAGCTTTCCCAGTAACTAGGAGCCAAAATCGACCTCCGCCCCAAACCCAATCCAGCGCCCACACAAAAAATCAAACATATAACCTTCCCAGGTTACCGACATCTGTCTCTGGTTTTCTCTCAGGTACAGTTCTTACTGTCTTACTCTTAAAAGAAAGGTTTCTTGCTCATTGTTATGCTTGCTCAACCAGTTTTGGTAATCTCCCAAGTCCTTGCCAGCAGAGGGGGGTTAGACTCCATTTTTTCCTTTCCTGTGGTTCTGCAAGGATGTGGGCTCAGTCTGGGCTGCAATGATCACATGTGCCCACTTTTCAACCCATGCTCTGAGAGCAAAATATATAAAGCACATATGTGATTCCATTCCAATTAAAACAATCCAATTAAAAAAATGGGCAAAGTATCTAAACAGACACTTCTCAAAATAGGACACACAGAGGGCGGGCCCATAGACACATGGGAAAACCCTCAACATCACTAACCAATTAGAGAGATGAAAATTAAAACCACAATGAGATACCACTTCACACTGGTGAGAATACCCATCATAAACATATCAACAAATAATCGCTGGCAAAGTTGTGGAAAAAATGGAACCCTAGTATACTGTTGGTGGGAATGTAGACTAGTGCAGCCACTAGGGAAAACAGTATGGAATTTCCTTAGAGAACTAAAAATGGAACTGCCCTTTGGCCCAGCAACTCCACTGCTGGCATTATATCCTAAGAATCCTGAAACACCAATTCAAAAGAATCTATGTACCCCAATGTTCATAACAACACAATTTACAATAGCCAAGTGCTGGAAGCCACCTAAGTGCCTGTTAGTAAATGAATGGATTAAAAAACTGTGGTACAGTTACACAATGAGGTAATACACAGTAGAAAAAAAGGAAATCCTACTTTTGGGGACAGCATGAGTAGAACTGGAGAGTATTATGCTAAGTGAAGTAAACCACACATCAAAAGACAAATACCATATGATCTAACCTGTAACAGGAACACAATAAACAAAACAAACAAACAAGAAAAGTAGAACCAGAGATATGGAATCAAGGAACAAACTGAAAATGATCAGAATGTAGTGGGGAGGGGGATATGGGAGGAAAGAAGGGGAAGGGCATAGTTAAAAAACAAGTATAAATAAACCTTGGACATGGACAACAGTGTAGGGATTGACTGTGAGAGAGGGTGGGTGAGCAGAGCAGGGCAGAGCAATGGGAGAAAATTGGGACAACTGTGATAGAACAAAAATAAAAAAATAGAAAATAAAGTAAAATAGATGTCAACAATTGTAACAATGTTCATGAATCTTATAACATAATATTAAGTTATCACAAAAAGGTATATATAGCATAACTGCATATGTACACTATTTAAATTCAGATAAACTGATCTACCAATATGCTGTTGAAAATGGCATTCATGCCTAGAAAATAGCTTACGGGACTTTATGGTTTTTTTTTTTTTTAATTTAAGTGTTTGTGATATAGTTTTCTAGATTCTAAATAATTCATTGAGCTCTATAATTATGACATGTACACCCTTCCTATGTATGTTTATGTTGTTTTTTAAACACTGTTTAGTGGTTCAATGAAGCCCCTCCAAAGATGTTACATTTAAGGAGAGAGCAGAAAGATGAATTTTTTTCAAAGAAACTATTGCATAGGAAACACCATGCATGAATTCCTTGGCGTAGAAAAAAATCGACCTTTTGGAGAAAATGAAAGAAGACCACTCTGGCAGGAATGTCCAGATCGATATAAGGGATAACATGTAATGAGCCCAGTGTACAGCCCTGAAGACCATGTTAAGGACTATAAAATTGATATAATTGGAAGCTGTAGGAGAACTTTCATCAGGGACATGCTATATGAGGTGTGTCCAGGAAGTATTCAGCCATGTAATATGAAAAATAAAGACATTTATTGAAGAAGATACAAGAATAATAGAATAATAATAAAATTTAAAAATAATAAAAAGATAAAATAAACATTGTGCATGGGATGATGATGTCTCAGTCGTCTTCAAAGTGGCACCTCAGGAAAGCACACAGTTCTCTAAATTGCTATCAGCTGACCCATTGTTATTTTAGTGAATTTCATCGATAGTCTAAAATCTATTGCCTTTCAAAGGTGATTTTAGCTTTGAGAAAAGCCCAAATTTGCAGGGCTCCAAATCTGGACTGTAGGGGGCCTGAGTCATGGTTAATTTGATGTTTCACAAAAAAATCTCTGCACAAGATGTGATGCATAAATGGGCACATTGTTGTTATGAAGCTGCCAATTACCAGTTGCCCATAGCTGCAGCCTTCTGAACCATCAAAAGAGTTCTGCAGAGGGATGTTCAAGCTTAACACAAAATTTGATACAGATTTTGTTGCTCTGCTCACTCATTTTGAATGTGATTGCCACACAGTACATATACTCACTCAATGGCATCCGCCACCCCCACTGGCTAGTGCAGTAAAGACATCATTGTCCACACATGTGTATTCTAGTTCATTCTCTTAGGCTGTTAGATTGATATCATGAAAACCGTTCTCATTCTATTAACAATGGCTGGACTTTTTCCAGACAAACCTCATATTCTAATTTACTGAAATCTTTTAGCTATTTCATGTTATGAAAAAATTGTATTGGAGTGTAGCAAAACTGACTTTTATGAAATAGATAAAGAGTTTACATAACAAATAAAAGTGCCTTGCATCAAGTTTGGGACAGTGGAATTAAAAAATAAGTGGACACATTGAAGAGATATTTCAGAGGTAGAATTAGAAGGAATTGGAAAAGGATGGGTTGCAGGAAATTAAGTTAAAATAGTTATATTTTGGTTCAAAAGGATTTGACTTGTTTACCTGGATTATGCTTATGCTATAGATGTGGAGAAGAATTAAGAAAATGTACATTTGGGGATAACACAAAATTAATTTTAAATATATTTAATGCAAGTGAATTTTATATAGCATACAATAATGTATGTATTAATTTTATATTTATATTTAATTTTAATTGTGTGAAAAACTTATAGAATTTACCATCTTAACCATTTTTAACTGTATAATTCAGCAGTGTTCAGTGTATTCACATTTTAATGCAACAGATTTCCAGAACTCTCTCATCTTACAGAATTGAAACTACATCCATTTAAAGACTCTTTATTCCCCCTTCTACCTAGCTCCTGGTAACCATCATTCCACTTTCTCTTTCTGTGAATTTGACCACTTCAGATATTTTATATAAGTAGAATAATACAGTATTTTCTTCTATGTGTCTGGATCATTTCACTAGACATAATGTCCACAAGACTGATATTATAGTATCTGACCAGATATCTCACCTTTGCAAATCTGAAAAATATATTATATGCATATACCACATTTGGTTTATCTATTTATTTATGAATGGACATTTGAGTTGCTTAAATTCAGATATTTTAAGATTGAAAATGTGTCAACACTTTGAATAGAAATATTAAAAAGACAACTATATTGAAGGAAAGAAGATTCAATTCAAATTATTAAATGAATTACAAAAATTAAGGCAAATCCAAACATCAGCTGTTCAATCCATGGACACAGTATATTTTCCATGTATTTTTATAATTCTTAATTTATTTATTCAGTGTTCTATAGTTTTCTGAGTACAGGTCTTTCACCTCCTTGGTTAAATTTATTCCTAGGTACATTATTTTTCTTGTTGCTATAGTAAATGGGACTTTTCTTAGTTTCTTGTTCTGATAGTTAATTTATGGTGTGCAAAGATGCCATACATTTCTGAATATTGAGTTTTTACCCTGATATGTTGTCAAATTCACTGATTAGGTCAAGTAGTTTTTTGGTGAAAACTGTAGAATTTTCTCTGTACATTGTCATATCATCTGCAGATGACAGTTTTACTTCCTCCTTTCCAATTTGGACGCCTTTTATTTCTTTTTCTTGTCTGATTGCTGTGGCTAAAACTTCCAGTACTCTGTTGAATAATAGTGGTTAGAGAAGATACCATTGTCTTGTTCCTGGTCTTAAGGGAAAGCATGGGTTGGAAGAATTGACATTAATTAAAATGTCCATGCTACCCAAAGCAATCTATAGAATCAACACAATTATTTTTAAATTACCAATGGTATGTTTAACAGATTTGGAACAAGTATTTCAAAAAATTTATATATACCCAAAAAATGGCCCTGAATGTATCAGCAGTCTTAGGAAGGAAGAACACAGTAGGAGGCATCACTAACCCAATATCAACTATACTGGAAGGCCACAGTAATCAAAACAGTCTGATACTGGCATAACAACAGGCAAATAGATCAATGAAACAGAATAGAGAACCCGGAAATAACCCCAAGTCTCTATAGTCAATTTATATTTGACAAAAGGGGCATGACCATAAAATGAAGTAAAGATAGTCTCTTCAATAAATAGTGTTGGGAGAACTGGATTGGTACATGCAAAAAAACTGAAACTGAACCATCAACTTGCACTATACACTAGAATAAACCTAAAATGGATAAAATATTTAAATATAATTTGTGACACCATAAAAATCCAAGATGAAAACAGAGGCAGGGAAATTCACACACCCCATGCAGCAATGTGTTTGCCTATATATCTACAAGGACAAGGAAAATAAAGGAAAAATAAACAAATGGGACAACATCAAACTAAAATGTTTCTGCACAGCTAAAGAAACCATCATTACAATGAAAAAGGAACCTATTACATGGGACAACATATTTTCCAGTTACATCAGACAAGGGTTTGATCTCCAAAATACATTAAAAAAACATACAACTCAAAGCCAAGAAGATAAACAACTGAATCAAAAAAGGGGCAAGGAAACTGAACAGACACTTCTTCAAGGAGGACATACTAAGGGCCCATAGACATATGAAAAAATGCTCAACATCAATGTCCATCATAGTTGTAAATTAAAACCACAATGAGATACCACTTCACATCTGTCAGAATGGCCATCATTAGTAAATCAACAAACAACGAGTGCTGGCAAAGATATGAAGAAAAGGGAACCCTAGAATACTGCTGGTGGGAATGCAAACTGGTGCAGCCACTGTGGAAAACAGTATAGAATTTCCTTAAAAAATGCAATGTAACTGCCTTTTGGCAGAATAATTCTGCTGCTAGAAATATACCCTAAGTACCCCTAGCCACCAATTCAAGAGGATTTACAAAGTCCTATGTTCATAACAGCAATATTTACAATAGCCAAGTGCTGGAAACAGCCTAAGTGTGCATCAGCAAAAGAGTGGATCAAAAACTAACGTGCATTTACACAATGGAATACAAAACTGAAGAAAGAAAGAAGGAACTCCTACCTTTTGTGACAGTATGTATCAAATTGGAGAGTACTAGGCTAAGTGAAATAAACCATGTGGTGAAAGACAAATACCACATGATCTCACCTGTAAGAGGGATCTAATGAAGAAAATAAATGAGCAAATAAAATAGAATCACAGGCATGGAAACATGGAACAGACTGAAAGTGACCAGAAGGAAAGGGGATAATGGTGGAAAGAGGAAGAAGGGACTAGACAAAGAACATTTGTGAATGACCCATGGACGAAGACAATGATGTGGGGAATTGACTGTTGGAGGTCTGCTGTATGCAGAGGAAGGCAAAGGGTAAAAATTTGGACAACTGCAATAGAATAACAATAAAGGATAAAAATCCAAAGAGCAGCTGTTCAGATTCTATTTGACAATTAGCTTTCTTGTCATTAGGTGTCTTCAAACAAATCTACTTCTTCCAATGTAATCATATAGGTGAAAGTGGCATGCATTGTTGACCTGTATAGAAATAAATCATGCTAAAGAAACATTCTATGGCAGTTAGAAATTACCTGGTTCTGTTTCACAGGTAATGGGCATCTTGACTGTAGTAGTCGTTCATATAGGCTTTAAATATTTCTTAGAAAAGTTCCTAACTTTGAGATTTTATGAATGGCTTAAAGAGTATTGATTAAGAATAAATTAACCTACAAAACGGTATATAATAATGATACAAGAGCTCTAAATGGTATACAATAATTAACACACATCTTGTATTTAACCATTGTGTCTGCATGTACAAATAATTATTTATCATATATTTTATTATTGCATATCATATATATGCATATTATTTCTATATTAAAAAAGAATGATAACTTTTATAATTGCACAGAAAATTCTAACAGATTATGTTACATAGAAAGTCTTCACAACAAGAGTGGGTGGAATGTTACAAAAATAATTTAATTCATAAAGCAAAAAATGTAGAAATAAGCCACAATAACAAGAAGTTTGAAAAGAGAAAAAGACAAAACAGCAATTGAAAAAGGCAATCAGGGGTGAAGGAAAGCATGTTTCTGCATCAAGAATATTGGAAGATGTTTATAGAATGAAGTAAACTACCAAGAATTATTTGATTACTAGCAAGATAACTCATTAGTCAATGTTTTTATAAAAACATGGAACAAGCTATGTTTCATTCTGTAGTTGATTTATTGTAATTCTAAATCAATTCATGGCCATCAAAAAAAAAAAAGTGCTCTGAACTGAAAGTCCAAACTAGGTGAAATTTGAGACCTAGAGATTCCTTTAGAAAGCCGAGTTACTCAAGAGACTCAACAGAATTCTCAAACATTTTTTGGCACATGTGGACTAAGAAACCCAAAGAAATGTGTTGTTGTTGTTGTTGTGCTTTATTTTTACCTCTGTCTGGAGGATAGAATATATCAAATCTCAGAGTTTTATTAAAGACTGATAAAATTGAAAGTAGAGTTTTGGAGGTTATTCTAAAATTAAAAACTTAAGTCTTTTTAGTTAAATTACATAAAAGTCATTTCAAGTATTTTCTATCATATCCATTCCTAAAATTGGAATCTGACATTGCATTGGGATGGAGGGATGATAAAATATTACTACTGAGGGTGAAAATCTGAGGCAACTATTTAACAATTTTTATTATAATTGCACTAACTTGAAAGGCTGGCATTAATTTTCCAAATAGTAAGTCAACATTTCTCAATGATGTAATTTTTATTGATGAGAATATTGTTCATGATGCTCTTCTTCTTAATCCATATTAAATATATGGAGGGTTTTTGCAGCACGGTATTTATTGTTTACTATTTTTTTGCAAGAACCCTCAAAAAATTAATAAATAATCTACTTTTTAAGAAAGGAAATAGCATAATCTCCAAGATAGTTATTACTGCTGCATCTGAACTAAACTGAAAATACACACAATTGCAGTTCATAGTCAAATATTGTTTCAGTATGCATTCTTCTATGTTATGTGTGTGATTTTAAAGTGGAAATATAACATGAATTTTGTTGCAAGACATTATGACTGTGATGACATGATGCCAAACACCTGGATAAAATGGAACAATTTCATCAATTAACTGCCTATATTGCAATGTCCATGTATTGGTTGCTGGATAGATAGAGCATTAATGTGACAATAGAAAATTGAGTAAAAGATATATATTTTCTTAATTAAAAAGAAATTCTACAAAATAGAGATGATGTATTTTAGAATTGAACATTTGAAACCAATATAACTTTATTAAACATTGTCACCTCAATAAATTCAATGATTTTTAATTATCCCTGAAGTGATGTAATGTTAATAATTCAATTCAAAAGGGTTTTATAAAGTCTCTAGTATGCATTTAACACTACATGAGAAAGCATCATGAGAAATCCAAAGTATATAAATATTAATAATACTAATTGAGCACTATTCTGACTACTCTTTGCAAGGACCTGTGCAAATCTTATTACATTAAGTATCTCATTATATTTTTATAGAAGCTATATAATCTAGGACCAATTTTTATCTTGATATTAAAGATGAAAAACCTGAGGCATAGGAAATTAATTTTTTATAAGCTCATACAAAGAGTAAGTAGCAGAGCCTGAATTCAAACTCTGTCAGTCTGAATTTTGAGCTTGAGTTATAACTTACTATATTTTTATACCTCTAGCCCTAAAGGCAATATGATCAGAGAAATTGGATTAGAAACCCACACAGCAAAATATAAATAAGTAGCAAATCATGAAGAACAGACAGATATTATTTTGAGATATTAGAAATGTACTCCACTTCTAACTTTTACAGAAATGAATGCCTTCAGTGAGAGTCATTGGTCCTCTCAAAATTACTTTCATGGCCTGCTTTGATTTATTTGTAAGAACTATCATGCTCAGTGATTTTAAGAGTGGTGACAGAATGGACTAAGATAAAATTATCTTTTTGCTTGTATTTTGTTTTTTGTCTCTCCTTCTGCTCACATGTAATGCAAAGGTGGTTTCTTTCTGATGACCTATTTCCTCTTCTGATATCCAGAAGTCAATCCAAACTTGGATTTAAAATGTATCATCTTGCTCCACATTCACAGACAATCAGTTTCCAAATACAAATGCATTATTTTTCCTATCATGTCTATTGTTTACTTTGTGTTCCTACTATCACAACACTAATGTGCTTCCATTTGTATTACTAGATATTTGAATGTTCCTTAACAAGTAATCCCACCTATAGTCTATATCTTCCATTCTCCTCCAATCTCATCTACACCCCACTGATGATCATTTCTAAAATACTCCTCTTGCTATGTTATTTTCAAAGATGTACTTCTTCTGTGGATAGTGATATTTACATCATTACAATTTTAAATTCTAGAATTTCAGTTAAGGAATTCTTTCTCTCATATGTGTGTGTGTGTGTACGTGTGTGTACACACACACACACAAAGACTCTGGCATAACTTGTTGCATTACTGTGTCTGTGATAAAAATTATTTTCCATTTTAATGATAGGATCTCCTATAATACTATTTCTCTAATATCGCATCCCTCTCAAAGACAAAAATTTCAGCAGTCATGCAAGCTGGAATTTATGAAGATAGAATGCTACCTTCTCTATGGCAAACCCAACATTACAGTTTTTAGTTCCTTATTTTGAACCCCTCCAGTGTTTCCTGTTTTTTTAAAAATGCCATGGATGACCCTTCCCCTTCTTTTAAGGAACATGTATAAGGACACGTGAACAAAGACAACAGGGTGAGAATTGAATGTGGGAGGTGAGGGCAGGTAAGGGCAGGAAGAGTAATGGGGGAAAATGGGGACAACTATAATTGCACAACCATAAATGTTAAGAGGACAGTTCTCATGTTAAGTGTTCTTACCATGAGAAAAACAAACAAAACAAACCAGTAAGAACACAAGGAAATTTTTGTAGATTCTATATATGTTTATGCTTTGATGGTGATAATGAAATCACAGGTGTATGCCTATGTCCAAACACATCAAAATGTATATATTAAATATGTGCAATTTTGTATATAAACTATACCTCAATAAAGATTTAAAAAGTCAAAGAATAAAAAAAATCATAGAATAATATGGTTAGGTTGGGATTTAAAAGTCATCTATTTTTTCTATGGAACTTTTACCCTTTGTTACAGCATGGATAGACCTGGAGAACATTACGCTAAGTGAAAAAATCCAGTCAGAGAAAGACAGACACCAAATACCATCTAATTTCATTTAAATGTGGAATCTAATGAACGAACTGAACTAATAAGCAAAATAGAGACTCATAAATAGAGAGTAGTACAATAACTATATAGGGGTTGGGGAGAAGAGATCGAGCAAAAAGGAAAAAGTCTCATGGACATGGACAAAAGTGTGGTGATTATGGTGGTGAGGGCTGTACAAGGGGGATAAATGGCAATGGAAAAATAAAACAAATGAAATTCCTAAAAAGTCATCTAGTCTAACAATCTATTTACTTATGTGACTTCTATAGCATACTAAAAATTACTCATCCATCTTTATTTGAATACTCACAGTCAAAGAAAACACCACTTTGTTAGGTGCTGAATTTTATCTTAGTATAACATGAGAATTATTTTCCATATTAAGTAAAAATAAGCATCTCTGATAATTTTATCTATGATCCTTTGTCTGTTTTATGTTACCAATCATAAAAAATAAAGTCTAGAAGATGACAGATGCTATGATTAAAACAGAAATAATGAGTGTAAGACAGAAGTTAGCCTGTGGTAGGAGATGAAGTAAAATCAGAGACATATCCAAATTAGTAAGTGGGACAATTTGCTAGTACAGAAATCAATGGATTCTCATTTCTGAGTGGACCATTTCTAAATGAATGATCCTCGTGGCTACTGTTGGCTCACAGATCGGATTTCACACAAGGAGACTACTGTTGTAGCTTGAATAGCATTCCCATCTTTGCAAAGCCTGACCAGTGTGACTGCTGAGATTTCTGTTGTTATTAAAGAAATAAACAATGAAACAACATGTCTTCTTACTTTTCTTGTGTATACATACAATAAACACCTGCCCAGTTACATAATCTGAATGTCTGTCTGTTAGCCATTTAAAATTAAATAGGAAGGTCAACAAGGATGGTGATGATACAGGTGGGAGCTGAACCCACATGCTCATGCACCCAACTGGGACACCTAGCTGGTTTTCCGAAGAACAGAGTGAACAGACAACAGAATCCCAGCTGATGTGAAGTTTAGAAGACAAAGAGTGCAGAGGACACTTAAAAATGGGCAGTAAGGAGATTTTGTAAACTGACAGGGAAGGTCCCTAGGCTTTGTGGCTCAAGACGATGGCTGCTGTGGGAGCATTGGAGGAGAGATGGGTCAGTGATAGCAGCCTAGCAGCTCCATCCTCTCCTGGAGTGAGGAAGTCTCAGAATAGTGCCACCTGACCACTTAAAGTCACTGGGGGGATAAAAAGGCTGTTAGTGACATAAAACCCACAATGCACCGTGCCTGGGGCAGTGGTTGCTGACTGGGACAGTGCCAGAGAAATTGTGGAGCCTGGTAAAACATGGAGTTGGGAGAAGAGAGGGGCCTTAACTGGCCCTGACCCAAATATACTCTGGACTGGTCAGAGAGGTGATCTGTATGGAAAGCTGGGTGTTTGTTAAGAGTGGTAGGTAGCACCCAAAGGGACTTTTCTCTAAAGATGATCACAGCTGCTGTGCAGGGGCCTCAGGTACACAGGGACCTCACACATGCAACAACCAAGGCAGTGGAGAGGGAAGACTGTGGGCACAATTTTCTCCCACTCAGGGTGCCTCATGGATTGATCAAAGGGGAGCAGCATAGGCTCACAGATTTAGTGACCCCCAGAAAGACTTTGTTCAATAGGGGACCTGAGGCACCCAGCAGGGAACTCACTTCCTGCAGTGGCCATGCCAACAAAGGGTGGAACACAATTTGTTCCCACTGAGTGCACTTCACAGACCAATCAAAAGGTGGAAAAATGAGGTGGATTATCACCAGGGGTGTAGCGCAAATGTGCAGAGTGTCAAGTGCGAGCACATGGTGCTCTAAGCGCTGGGTTGGAACATGGGCACCTGTGAATATTGTAGCACAGACTGAGCCCTCTCATCTTGAAACCTCAGGAAAGGGGGGAAAAGACTGGAGTTCAGCCACGCTCTGCCTGCAGGATCCCAGAAGACTGGCAAAACCAGACTGGTAGCTTTACAATAAGGGGGAAGCTTTTTTCTTTTTTCTTTTTTTCTCAAGAGTAACACAGTAAGACCTGTAACTGTGAGAAAACCAGAGATGGACCCAAAACCAAGTAAGAAGGTGAACATCAACAGCTGAGACAAATTTCACTTTGCTCACATTCAGAAATTGCATGTTTTTTTTCATTTCTCATCTTTTCATTTTTTATGTTTTTTGTTTGATTTTCTTGTTTGATTTGATTTTTTATTCTTCCTTTCATATTATATTTTAATTTATCTCCTTCACTCCACCCATATTCCAAAAAACTCATTACTCTTGGTATTTTGTTTTTACTCTTTTTATTCATGTTATATAGTTTCATATTTCTTATCATACTATTGTTATTCCAAGTCACAAACAACATCCTTCTCCTGGTTTTAATCCATTACACCATCTTCCTTAGCTTTATTACTGTTGTAGTTAACTTTATTTTCTCTTGCACTACATCAAGTTTCTATTGCTTACTCTCACTATTTCTCCTGATCTAATCTTGCATAAGTGCTCTTGTTTCTTAACTCAGTTCACATTTTTTCATTCTAATAAGAGTCTTATTTCTTTTTCACCTTTCATAAACAGTGGCTAGTTGAGTGAAATATCACAGATATTGCAGTACTTCTACAAAGGACCCCCTATTTGTTCCCTACTTGTTTGTACTTTAAATCCCATAGTATCCTCTCCTGCTGGCTTAGTCCACTCTGCTTTCACCCTGCCCCTGACAAGTTGAGTACTACATTTATTCTACTGCTTTTCTCTCTCTCTTTCTTTTACCTTTTTTTTTCTTTTTCTCCTTTCTCAGCTTTGGTATTACTCCTTATTCATATTAGCTTGCTTCCCCCATCCTCTCAAAATCATTTTTCTTTACTATTGACATCTCTTATTCACTTTTTGCTTTTCTACAATATTCTTATTCCCATTCCATCTTTATTAAACTTCATTTAAGTGTTGTTTTATCCACCTTGCTGTGTGTTTTATGCAATTGCGCTCCCGTTTGTACAGTACTTTTTCCACTTTACTTCAAACAACATAGTATACACTTCTCTCTTCTTACCCCCTTGTTTCCATCACTGTTTTGTGTTTTATTTACCTTCTAAATTTTACTCTCTCTATTTCTGTGCCAAGGTTCTTTCCTAATTCTTTTCAATTTTCCTCCCTCTTGACAAACAAAACATTTTCCCCCTCTTTTAGTTATCTTATATTCCCCTTGTGGTATATTATAATATTCATAATCTCTCTTCAACTTTATGATTCTTAGTTTAATTGCATTTGAGACTGCTGAGGTGGTAGGGGGTTCCTATGGTTGATATAGGTTATAGGTTTTTTTCACTGGTAATTCTGTTTTGTTAGCCAACATCTTTCCAAAAGCATACAAGACAAGGTATGAGTTGAAAATTCCAGCATATGTGATGGATGGGAGAACACAAAAACAAAGGTGCTACCAACAAGTAAAGCCCGAGTATAAGAAAAGAGCCAACAAAAAAATGGAAGAAAGGGCAAGCGAAGAGCATCCAGATAAGATCAAAAGGACCACACCACTGAGTCCCAAAGAACTCCTAAAACAGAAGTTCACCCCATGAAGACAGCAGACAAAGCAGAGCATCTGGAATTGCAGAAATAAACCAAAAGTGTCACCCAAAATGGGGAGATGAAGTAAGAACCCACAATCAAAAGTAATGGAAGATCCCCCAGTAAAAGACCTAAAGGTAATAGAGGCAAACAAACTATCAGATATAGAATTCAAAAGAATGGTTATATGGATGTTGGAGGAACTCACTGTCAACTACAAGGTACTGAGTAAGAACTACAACAGCATAAAAAAGGTAATTTAAAATAGAAACAAGAAACAGGAAAATGAAGAATCCAATATTTGAAAAATATATACTTGAAGAAATTGCATTCATATAGGATGAAACAGAGGACCGAATTAATAAGCACGAAAAAGAGGTAGAAAGAAATACCCAGGTAGAGCAGCTGCATGAAAAAAAAAAAACTAAAAAAATATGAAGATAGTTTAAGGAAACTGCAAGACAACATGAAACACAACATTTGAATCCTAAGAATACTAGAAGGAGAAGAAAAGGAACAGGGGACATAACACCTGCTTGAAAAATATAACCAAAGACACTGAAATAGAGAACAGGCTGACGGTGACAGAGGAGAGAGGGGAGGGAATTTCAGAGGAAAAGGGGAAGAGTTTACAGGAACAAGTATAAAAGACACATGGACAAAAACTAGGGGGGTGGAAATGGAAGGGAGGGGAGGGAGTAAAAGACAGAAAAATGTACTTGAACAACAATTAATAAAATAAAATAAAATAAGGGGAAAATAATGGCAAAAATGTGAAGAGGGAAAAGGTATGCAAGTTCAGGGAGCATAGAGGGTTCAAATCAAGATAAACTAAAAGAGGTCTACTCCAAGATGTATCATAATTGAAATGCTAAATTTTAAAGACAAAGAGAATCTTAAAGGCAGCAAGGGAGAAATAGGAAGTAATGCACAAAGGAGCTCTGATAAGTCTGGGAGCTCATTTCTCAACAGAAACACTACAGGCCAGAAGGGAATGGCATGTAATATTCCAAGTAATGAAAAACAAAATCCTGAAACCATCACTACTGTAACCGGCAAGGGCCTCAATTAAAATGGAAGGTGAAATAAGGACTTTCCCAGACAAAAGAAGTCTAATAGAATATAACCCCCACCAAAACAGCACTGCAAGACAAGCTAAATAAACTCCTTTAGGCCCTGGCTGGTGTAGCTCAGTGGATTGAGTGCAGGCCTGCAAACCAAACAATTGTGGTTCGATTCCCAGTCAGGGCACATGCCTGGGTTGCAGGCCAGTTCCCAGAAGGGGATGCCTGAGAGGCAACCACACATTGATATTTCTCTCCCTCTCTCCTTCCCTTCTCCTCTAAAAAAAAAAAAGATAAATAAATAAAATATTTAAAAAAATTGTATCTTAAAAAAAGAAACAGAAAGAAACTCCTTTAAGAAGATGAACGAAGAGTGAGAGAGAGAGGAATGCAAGTACAAAAGGAAAAAATGGCAAAAAATAAGTACCTTATCAATATTACCTTAAATGTAAATGGATTAAATGTTCCAATCAAAAGACATAAGGTAGCTGAAAAGACAAGAAAACATGACCTAAATGTATACTTCCTACAAGAGAACCACCACAGAACAAAAGACCTACACAGACTGCAAGTGAAGGGTTTGAAAAAATATTCCATGCAAATGGACAGTGATAAAAAGCCAGTGTGGCAATACCTATTTCAGACAAAATAGAGTTCAATACAAAAGTCATAAAAAGAGTACCAGAAGGACACTTTAAAATACTCAAGGAAAAAAACCATCTAGAAGACATACATATTGTAAATGCATATGCACCCAATATAGGAGCACCTAAATATATATAAGGGAAATCTTGGAAGACTTCAAGAATAAGATAGATAACAACATACTTATAGTAGGAGATTTTAACACCTCACTTTAAAAAATGGATAGATTTTCCAAATAAAATATCAGCAAGGGTATTGTTGCACTGAGCAATGCCCTAGATCAAATAGACAATTGTGTATATATGTATGCATGTATGTACGTGTGTGTATATGTATCTATATATGCACGTGTGTGTATATCCTTTCATCCCAAGTAAACAAAATACACATTCTTCTGAAATGAGCATAGAACCTTTTCAACAATAGACCACATGATAGGACACAATGCAAGCCTCAAAAAATTCACGAAAATTGAAATCATATCAAGCATCATCTCAGACCACAAAGTTCTGAAACTCAAAACCAAACTCAATGAAAGAACTAAAAAATATTCAAATATATTTAGATTGCATAGCTATTAAGCAATTAATGGGTTAATAATGAAATCAAGAAAAAAATAAAAAAGTTTCTTGAAACAAATGAAACTGAACACATACAGTTCAAAACTTATAGGACAAAGCAAAGGCAGTCCTGAGAGGGAAGTTCACAGCAATACAGGCCTACCTAAAAAATATAGAAATATTTCAAACAAATGACTTAACCCTACAGCTATTGGAACTAGAGAAACAACAACAAACAAAGCCCAGAGCCAGCAGACAGAAGGACATAACCAAGATCAGAGCAGAATTAAATGATATAGAAACTAAAAGAACAATTCAGAGGATCAATAAATTCAGAAGCTGGTTCCTTGAAAAGTTAAACCAAATTGACAAACCTTTAAGCAGACTCTTTCAAGAAAAAAAGAGAGAAGACCCAAATAAATAAAATCATAAATGAAAGAGGAGAGATTACAACAGACACCACAGAAATAGAAAGAATTATAAGAAATTACTAAGAACAAGTATGCGCTAAAAAACATGAAACCATGTGTGAAATGAACAAATTTCTAGAAAAATATAATCTTTCAAAACTAAATCAAAAAGCAGCAGAAAGCCTGAAAAGGCTGAAAATAGTGAAATTGAAGCAGTAATAAGTAAACTCCCAGCACACAAAATCCTTGAATCAGATGGTTTTACAGGAGGATTTTACAAAACATTTAAAGGCAAACTAACCACGATCCTTCTGAGACTATTCCAAAGATTCCAAGAAGAGGGAAGGCTCCCAAACTTTTTTCATAAGGCCATAATAATCCTAATCCCAAAACCAGATAAAGACACAACAAATAAAGAAAACTATAGGTCAGTATTGCTGATGGATATTGATGCTAAAATCTTTAACAAAATATTGGCAAACAGGATTCAGCAACACATTAAAACAATCATACACCATGATCAAGTAGGTTCATCACAGGGATGCAAACATGATACAATATTCAAAAGTTAATAAATGTAATAAATCATCTAAACAAAGGTAAATACAAAAATCACATAATCATATCAGCAGATGAAGGAAAACCATTTGAGAAGCAACAGCACCCATTTATGATAAAAAATAATTCAGTTAAGTGGGTGTAGAGAGAGCATATATCAGTGTAATAAAGGGCTTATTACATAGGAAAACCTGCAGCCAACTCATACTCAATGGAACAAAACTAAAAGCTTTTGCACTAAGATCAGGAACAAGAGAAGGATGTCCACGTTCACTACTTTTATTCAACATAGTATTGGAAGCCTTAGTCACAGAAATCAGACAATTAAAAGAAATAAAATGTACCCAAATTGGGAAGGAGGAAGTAGAATCATAATTTGCAGATGATGTGAAAGTGTACATAGAAAATCCTATAAATTCCACCAAAAAACTACTTGAACTAAAATGAATTTGGCAAAACAGATGGATACAAAGTCAATACTCAGAAAGCAAAGGCATTTTTGTATATCAACAATGAAAGATCAGAAAGAGAAATCAGAAAAAAAAATTCCATTCCATACAGCAATAAGAAAAATAAAGTACCTAGAAATAAACCTAACCAAGGAGGTAAAAGACCTGTATTCAGAAAACGCAAAACACTGAAGAAAAAAATTAAGGAAGACACAAATAAATGGTAGCATACACCATATTCATCAATTGGAATAATTAACATCATCAATATATCCATACTACTCAAACAAATTTTTAGATTCAACATAATCTCTATTAAAATAGCAATGACATATTTCACAGATATAGAACAAACATTTCAGAAATTTATATGGAACCATAAACAACCCTGAATAACCACAGCAATTTTGAGAAAAATAAACGAAGTAGGAAAGATCACAATATCTGATATCAAATAATATTACAAAGCCACTGTAACCAAAACAGACTGATACCGGTATTAGACACATAGATCAATGGAAGACAATAGACAGTCAGGAAGTAAAACCATGTTTGTATGGTCAAATATTGACAAATGAAGCAGGAGCATAAAATGAAGTAAAAATAGCCTCTTAATCAAATGGTGTTCTGAGATCTTGGCAGCTACAGGCAAATAAATGAAACTGAACCACTAACATACATCATTCACAAAAATAAACTCAAGATATATAAAAGATTTGAATATAAGTCACTATACTATAAAAGTCCTAAAGGAGAACATAGGCAGGAAAATCTCAGAAACTCCATGCAGCAATATTTTCACCGATATGTCCCCCAGAGAAAGTGCCATAAAGGAAAGAATAAACAAATGAAACTTCATCAAATTAAAAAGCTTCTAAATGACTAGAAGAAACATCAACAAAATCAAATGGCAATCAACCATATGGGAAAATATATTTGCAAATGATTCCTCAAAGCTTTGATCTCTCAAATATATAAAGACTTCTCACAACTCCACTTCAGAAAGAAAAAAATCCAATAAAAACATAGGCAAAGGACTTGAACTGATACTTCTTCAAGGAGGACATAGAGAGGGCCCACCAACATGTGAAAGAATGCTCAGCATCACTATCCATCAGGGACATTTAAATTAAAGCCACAATGAGGTACTGCTTCACACTTTCGGGATGGCTATCATAAACAAATCAACAAACAAGTTACAGTGAGGTTGTGAAGAAAAGGGAAACCTAGTACACTGTTGGTGGGAATGAAGACTGGTGCAGCCACTGTAGGAAAGAGTATGAAATTTCCTAAAAAATCTAAGAGTGGAACTGCCTTTTGACCTGGCAATTCCACTGTTTGGATTATACCCTAAGAATCCTGAAACACCAATTCAAAAGAACCTGTGCACCCCAATGTTCCTAGCAGCACAGTTTACAATAGCCAAGTGCTGGAATCAACCTAAGTGCCCTCAGTAAATGAGTGGATCAAAAAACTGTGGCACATTTACACAATGGAATACTACAGAGCAGAAAGAAAAAAGGAACTCCTATTCTTTGCAACAGCATGGATGGATATGGAGAGCATTATGGTGAGTGAAATAAGCCAGGCAGTGAAACACAAATACCATGTGATTTCACATATAAGTGAAACCTAATCAACAAAAAAGCAAGCAAGAATAGTATAACCAGAGATATTGGAATAAAGAACAAACTGACAGTAACCAGGGGGATGGGGGAAAGGACATATCGGGACAAAGAAGGGGATGCATCATCAAGAAATAAGTATTAAGGGCCCATGGACAATGCCAAAGGTGGGTAGGATTGAGAGTGGGAAGTAGGGCTGTGTGGGGTGGGGGATGGTGGTGTGGGGAAAGTGGATACATGTGTGCTTGAACAACAATAAAAATTTAAATTAAATAGTAAAATAAAAACCATATGGAATAGAGTATCTTTAGATTATATAACCATTTACAATCATTTTGTAATCCTCATTATGCTCTCTAGTATATTTAAAGCTTGTGTTGTTAGTAGATTGTGTAATATGTTACATCTTTTTAAATAAACGACAAAAATTAATGAGACAAAAAATACCTTAAAATCAAACTGCTAATTGATAGAAATCCACTTATGAATATAGTATATGTCTGGTTGAAAGAATATTGAAAGAAAAACAAACTTCATAATCATACCATCATCCAAAACATATTTCTCCATCTCGGTCACTCTCTTATCATTTTAAACATTCTTAAATGCCTCTCTTAATGCACTTAAAACAAGTGAAAGATAATAAATGACTATTGTATTGTGTGCATATCTTACATCATGTTAAAATATAATAGAGAGAAAACATACACTGTAAACTCAAATAGTATGGGTTTGCATACTAGATCTCAAACTTGACAGCTGTGTGATCTCAGACATATTACTTAATTTATCCGTTCTCTGATGTCTTCATCCATAAGGTGAGAAGGATAATAATAGATTCTACCCTGTGCATATTAATATACATATATAAAATACTATTGTAGAAAATATTTCATTCTTCAGAGATTCAAATATATTTTGATAACTTTTCAATTTTGTGAGGCAATTGAAGAAATTACTTACTCCAACTTAAAAGTAAGGAACATGTCACATGGCTTGTTAATATTAGAATTAGGCCTAGAAACTGTTACATTTTATCTTTTATTTAAGGTGAATACATTGGATTTAATAACAGCAAAGGCAGCCAAAACTATTTTATAATTTATTTTGAAATATTTCAGGATGGACATACTTTTATTCCACTGCAGTTTCTTTAGCTTTTTTTTTCATTTCCTAAATAGACTACAATAAGAAAAATATGTTTTAGAGAATGCTTAGCCTTTGAGTGAACTTATAATGTACCTTTAATCACCTTTTTTTTCATTTTTATTCAATGAGAATTTCTTAAAGCCTAAGCTAATTCTAGACAGTAAATTAGGAAGCTTAAAACAACATTGTCATTATCTAGCACTATTTGGTGAATTGGGCAAGCAATTTTTCTAAGTGCTACTATAGTAAAAATGTCTCTTTTTTCCCACAAATAATCTGTTTAGAAATACACATTTTTCTGTGCATATATTTGGAAAGCAAAGGGAAATAAGCTGCATAAATATTGAATTTTGTCTTTGAATTTAACCTTTTATTTAAGAAATGATTAGAGATTTTTGAGAGAAGTGGTTATAAAAAAGATGGAATAGACAGACATCTTATTCCTCTCATTAAGTGCAGTTATAAAAATCCTGGATATTATATATAAAACAGGTATTGGAAGACTCTTAAAGGTTAAGAAAATAAGATAAAGTATCTAGGAACCAGAAAACCAGAAGACAACTCTATAGTGATAACCGCGGACTTTTTTTCTTATCTCATGTATCCCAGACTGGATACCTAAGGATGCAGCAGCCCAAGAATAGGTTGTTTTAAATTATTTTACTTATTTGTTTGTTTTATGTGACAGGGGAAACATTTCAACAAATGCCTATTTTCAGTAAAGTACCATGAATAGAGAGGCCTAGCTAGAAAAAAAATACATTGAGATAACAGCCATCCTACTGTAGCCAAATAACACAGAAAACAGTAGTACTACTCCTAATTCATCAGCAAACGAAAAGAGGGAGCCTGCAATTCTACCTTTGCTCTGATGTAAAGAGGCAAACATCTCCTTTCCCATATTATCCACTAGGGTGGTATCAGGGAACAATTACTCTTGAGCTGGAACTTTCATTGCTACCAGGCAGTAACTGGGCACCCTTCCCTCTTGGAATCTTTAGAGAAGATACACACAATCTGGACTTCCACTCTGCAGTTGGCAGTATGCAAGGACTCTTCCAAACCATTGTGATGTCAGAAAAGGCATAAGACAAGCTATAACATGCACCTCTAATAAGCAGTAATTGAAACTCTATTTCTTCAGTGCAAATGAAGATCATGTAAAGAACAATAAAAAAGGTCCATTTCACCCAATAAGACAGTATGATCAGAAGCCTAGTGCATTACCTGAAACTTCAACCTCACCCAACATAATGTTGGGTATACTAAAGTATAGAGAGGGTATATGAACCACCTGAATTTTTCATTTCCACTTAAAAATGAAGAGGCAGCAGCCCCTCTTGCTTAGATAGTTTGATTCTAAAAGAAGTCTGTTAACACAGGTTTTACATATCCAAAAATCCATAATACAACACAATCATTCTTTATACAAAGAGCCAATCTCATCTTGAATGAGAAAAGGCATTCAAAAGGTGCTTTGAACAATAAATATAATACAAATATTAAATTATCTGACTATTTTAGTCAGTTATAAAATGTTTCAATGAACAATATAAACAATATTAAAAATAAATAACGAAAGTAAGCCTCAACAACAAAGTCCCTGCAAATAAATGGAACATATAAAGAGAAAAAAAAAAAATCCACAGCCCTGGCTGGTGTAGCTCAGTGGACTGAGTGCAGGCCTGCTAACCAAAGTGTTGCTGGTTTGATTCTTAGTCAGGGCACATTCCTTGGGTTGTAGGCCATGTCCCCAGTGGGGGATGCACTACAGGCAACCACAAATTGATGTTTTGCTCCCCTTCCCTTCCGCTCTCTCTAAAAGTAAATAAATAAAATATTTAAAAAAGAAAAAAGAAAAAACAAATGTATATTTCAGTACTGAAAAGTACATTAACTAAACTGAAATGTCTCAACAGCTCAGTATAGGGGACCCAAGAAAGAGTAAACAAAGCTAAAACAATATAAATTAAATAATCTGAACAACAGAGAGAAAATGTTTTTAAAGAGTACCACCTAGCAATTAGAAAATGAGTAAGTTCTGAATATCTAATGCACCACATAGTAACTATTGTCAACAACAGTGCATTATATAGTTCAAAATTGCTAAGAAACTAGATCTTAGATGTTCTCACCACAAACACATGATAGAGATGTTATCTAAAACCATAACTTTAATCATGTTGTATTATAGAAAAGTATCAAATCAGTATTTTGCATACTTGAAATTTACACAGTAGTATTATGTGAAGTATGTCTTTATATAAACTCATGCATATATAAGAAACATATAAATCATATTAAAATAATTTCAAAGAAAAAAAGATGACTCAATCGTGAAGACCTAACAATTACAAACATTTATGTATCAAACTAAACAGGCCACAAATTACATAATTGAAGGTACAAGTGAAAAATTCATGAAGAATACTGTAAAATTGTGATACTCTATTTTTAATTTAATCTCTATTGTATTTTTCCACTACCATTTAGTCCCTTCCTATTTTTAATAATGATTTAAAAAACTAGATAGATCAACAAGGAAGTGAAATACTTGAATGACCCTATAACCAACTAGATCTATTTACACTCCACACAACAACAAATAACACATGCTCATTATTATCAAGTGTATATAGAACAGTCTCCATAATTGACTACATGTTAGGCTCTAAAGCAAGTGTCAGTAGATACAAGAAAGGAAATAGCCCTGGCTGGTGTAGCTCAGTGGATTGAGCACAGGCTGTAAACCAAATTGTTGATGGTTCAATTTCCAGTCAGGGCACATGCCTGGGTTGCAGGTCAGGTCCCCAATAGGGGGCATGTGAGCGCCAACCATGCATTGATGTTGCTCTCCCTCTCTCCTTCCCTTCCCCTCTCTCTAAAAATAAATAAATAAAATCTTTAAAAAATAAAAACAAAAGAAAGGAAATAATACAAATTATATTTTCTAACCACAAAGAAATAAAATTAGAAATGAATAACAGCCATGGCTGGTGTGGCTCAGTGGACTGAGTACCAGCCTGCAAACCAAAGGGTCGTTGGTTTGATTCTTAGGGCACATGCCTGTGTTGCAGGCCATGTTCCCAGTGGGGGGTGCATGAGAGGCAACCACACATTGATGTTTCTCTCCATCTCTTTCTCCCTCCCTCCTCCATCTCTGAAAATAAATAACTAAAACAGTTTTTAAATGAATAACAAGTACATTCAGGAAATTCACCAAATGTGCAGAAATTTAAGGACACATTCTTAAGTAACTTACGGGTCAAAGAACAAACTACAAAGTAAAGCAAAAATATTTTCAAAAATATGAAATAGAATCACTGTATACAAAAAATGTATCAGTTGCAGCAGAGGGCACTGCTTAGAGGAACATTTGTAGCTGTAAATACATATATTTAAAATAACAATTATCTACAATTAATAGCAATCTTCTAATGTATGATACTAGAAGGGATGTGCAAAGTAGACAAAAATCAAGCAGATGGAAGAAAATAAAGTTTACAGGAGAAATAAAATATAGACAGAATAATAAAAATAATATAAAACAAAAGTTGATTTGTCAAGAAATTAGCAAAATTGAGGAAACACTAATTAAATACTATGAAAAATATATCAATATATTCTATAACCCAGATAAAATGAACAAATCCTAGAAACACAGAAGTTACCAAAATTAAGCCAAGAGGTAAAAGGAAATCTGAGTAGACCTACAAAAAGTATAGACATTAGATTAGCTATTTGGAACCTCCTTCAAAGAAAAGTGTAGAAAACGAAGGTTTCACTGATTAATTTTATCAAATGTTCAAAAAAAATTAACAATCCTTTACAAACTCTTCCAAAAATTGTCAAAATATGACAGACATCAGAGAAGTATAAAATAATGTCCTTTATTAATATACATAGAAACATCTTCAACAAAATGCCAGTAAATGAAATTCAGCAAAATATAAAAATGATTGCACAGCAAGACAAAATAAGATTTTTTTTGAATGCAAAGTTGATATCACATTTGAAAATCAACCAATGTAATGCATTATACCATAATAAGATAATAAAGAAGAAATCCCACTTATAGCAATAGATGAAGAAAAGACATGTAACAAAATACAACAAAATTTTACAATTGAAAAAATTCAACAAACTAGGAGACTATGAAGAGAAGAAAACTTCCTCAAATTGATGAAGAACATATACAAAAATCCCAGAGCTAACATAATTCTTAACTATGAAAGACTGAATGCCTTCTTCATAAGTTCATAAAAAGGATATTTATTTTTGGCACATATTTCCAACATTGTACTTGCAGATCTATCTAGCTAGAGCAATTAGGTAAGAAAAATAAATCAGATTTCTCTTTAGATAGATAGTTAGATAGTATATAAAATGCATGATATATACATTTACATATGTAAAATTATACTTATTTACTAGCAGTAAACAATATATGAATGAAATTATGATAATTACACTTACAATGACAAACAATTAGAAATAAACTTAACAAAAGAAGTATAAAACCTATACAAATTAAAACTCGAAAACATCTTTGAAATACATTTTTATAAGTGTAAGCAAATGTAAGTACATTCAATTTTCATTAATAAGAACATTTAAATTTTAAGGATGGCAATACTCCCAAATTGATGTTCAGATTTAACATAATCTCTGTTAAATCCAAGCTGCCTACTCAAAAATTGACCACCTGATCCTGAAATTTATAAAGCATTTTAACAAATATAGAGGAGCCAAAACTACCATGTGAAAGGACATAGTTGGTCAAATCACAGTGTGATTTAATAATTTACTACATTGTTACAGTAATGAAGTCTATGTGGTATTGGATACAAATAGGTATACAACTCAATGGAATTGAATTGAGAGTACAGAAATAAACCTTTATGTTCACGGTCAATTGATTTTATTTTTTATTGTTGTTCAATTAAAGTTGTCTCCATTTCCCCCCCATTAATCTGCTCCACCCTACCCACCACTCATATTCAATCCTCCTCCATCCCCATTGTCTTTGTCCATGGGTCCTTTATACATGTTTCTTGATGACACTTCCCCTTCTTTTCTCATTATCCTCCTCCCCCTCCCCTCTGGTTACTGTCAGTTTGTTCTTTATTTTAATGTTTCTGGTTTTATTTTGCTCCCTTTTTTGTTGATTAGGTTTCACTTATAGGTGAAATCATATGGTATTTGTCTTTCACTGCCTGGATTATTTCATTTAACACAATGCTCTCCATTTCCATCCATGCTGTCACAAAGGGTACGAACTCCTTTTTTCTTTTGGCTGTGTAATATTCTATTGTGTAAATGTACCACAGTTTCTGTTTTTGTTTTTTTGATACACTCATTTACTGAAGGATAGTAAGGTGTTTCCAGCACTTAACTATTGTAAATTGCACTGCTATGAACATTGGGGTTCATAGGTTCTTTTCACTTGGTCTTTCAGGATTCTTAGGTTATAATGCCAACAGTGGAATTGCCAGGGAAAAAGGCAATTGATTTTTATAAGGGTGCCACAACAATTCAATGGAGAAAGAGTAAGTTTTTCAACAAATGGTGCTGGGACAACAGAGTATTCACACACTATAGAATGTTATTGAATCACTTCATATACAAAAATTAACTGGAACTGGAGAGCACTATGTTAAGTGATATAAGCCAGGTGGTAATAGACAAATACCATATGATCTCACCTTTAACTGGAACATAATCAACAAAAAAAGCAAGCAAAATATAACCAAAGACATTGAAATTATGAACAATTTGACAGTAACCAGAAGTGAGGTGGGAGGAGATAATGGGGGGAAGGGTTTTCAGAAACAACTATAAAGGACACATGGACAAAACCAAGGGGAAGTGGAAGCAGGGGAGGGAGGTGGGTTTGGCTGGGCTGGGGGAAAGTAATGGGGGGAAATGCAGGAAAACATAATTGAACAACAATAACATTTTTAATGTTAAAAATTAATTATCTGAAAATGGATGATAGACATAAATGTGAGGATTAAACCTAAAACCCATAGAGGAAAATATTGAAGTGAATATGACCTCATAGTAGGTAATAGTTTCTTAGTTATAATACCATATGTGCAAATGTCAAGAAAGAAATTATAAATCAGACTTCATCAAAATTTAAAAGTTTGTGTTTTAAAAAATTTTATCAATAAAGTAAAAATTCAACTCACCTAATGGGAAAATATTGTCAAATCTTATATCTGACAAGAAACAAGAGTCCGAAATATATACAGAACTCTTACAATTCAATAGAAAGATAACCAAGTTTGAGTAATAGCTGAACTGTTTGAATAGACACTTCTTCAAGGATGATACATGAGCCAACCAGCACATGTAAAGATGCTCAGTATCATTAGTCAAATGAAAACACATATAAAACCCACTATAAGATACCACTTCACATCCACTAAAATGGTGAAAACAAAGGTAAAGTGAGACAGAGAAAGAGAAAGAAAGAAAGAAAGAAAGAAAGAAAGAAAGAAAGAAAGAAAGAAAGAAAGAAAGAAAGAAAGAAAGAAAGAAAGAAAGAAAGAAAGACAATTAGTAGTATTGGAAAAACTGTAGAGAAATTGGAACCCTTGTTGGTGGGAATGTGAAATGGTCTCAAATTAGTGGAAAACAGTTGGATGGTTCCTCAAAAATATAGAGATTTATTAAATGACACAGAAATTTTTCTCCTCTGAAATTAAACAATGCATCCACACAAAAACTTGCACAATAACCATGACAGCATTACTCATAATATCCAAAAGACAAAAACAACACAAATATCTATCACTGATGAATGGATATAGAAAAAGACAGTGTATTCATACAATGGAATACTACATGGCAAGAAAAATGGAGTTCTAATGCATGCTACAATAGATACAAAATTATGAACATTATGTTCAGTGAAAGAAGTCAGAAACAATAGTATAATTATGAAATTCCACTTATATAAAATGCCCAGAATTATAAAATGCAGAGAGACAGAAACTAAATTACAGGCATATCTCATTTTACTGAGCTGTACAGATATTGTGAATTTTGCAAATTGTGGTTTGTTGCAACCATGTGTTGAGCTAGTCTATAGTCATCAATCATTTCAACAGTGTTTTCTCAGTTTGTGTCTGTGTCACATTTTAGTAATTCTCATAATATATCAATCTTTTTCATTATTATTATTTTATCTGTTATGGTTATGCTCTGTAATCAATAATCTGTGATGTTACAGTTACAATTGTTTGAGGGCACCACAAATTATACCCATATAAGACAGAAAATTTAATTGACAAATGTGTGTGTTCTCACTGTTCCACCAACTGGAAGTTCCTCTGTATCTCTCTCCTTGTCCTCTGTCCACCCTATCCTCTGAGTTATAATAATATTGAAATTAGATCAATTAATATCTCTAAATTGGCCTCCAAATTTTCAAGTGAAGAGTTACATGCCTCTCATTTTAAATCAAAATCTAAAAGTAATTAAGCTTAGCCAGGAGGCATGTTGAAAGCCAAGATATGCATACAATAAGCAAAGCCCACAGAACAGAAAACAATGCGGTGAAGGCCAGGTTGGCGGGGGGGGGGGGGGGGGGGGGGGGGGGGGGGGGGGGGGGTTGTGAAGGGAGGGAAATTCAGGGGGAGGGAAATGGGTGATACCTGTAATAGTGTCAACAATAAAAAATAATAATACATTAAAAATAAGAAAAGAAAGCCAACATAATTTGAAATCTAGGTCTTTTGTTCAAAACAGCCAAGTTGTAAATACAGAGGAAAAGTTCTTGAAGAAATTTAAAGTGCTACTCAAGGGAACACAAATAAGAAATTGAAACAACTTTATTATTGATATGAAGATTGATTTAGTGGTCTGGATTAGAAGATAAAACTAGCCACAACATTCCCTTAAGCCAAAGCCTAACCCAAAGCAAGCTCCTAACTCTCTGCTTTTCTAAAGACTGAAAGAGACCAGGAAGCTACATAATAAAACTTTGGAATTAGCAGAGGTTGGAACAAACACAAGGTTTAAGGAAAGAAGCCATCTCCATAATGTAAAAGTGCAAGGTAAAGCAGCAAGTTCTGATACGGAAGTTACAACAGGATATCCAGAAGATCTAACTAAGATAGCAAAGGTGGCAGCAACAAACTACAAATTATCAAGGCAGACGAAACAGCATTATATTGGAAAAAGATATCATCTAACAATTTCACAGACAGAGAAGTCTATGCCTGGCTTCAAAGCTTCAAAGTACAAGCTGACTCTCTTGATCGTGACTAATGCTACTGGTGAATAAATTGTAGCCAAAGCTAATATAGCATTCTAAAAATCCTATGGCCCTTAATAATGATGTGAGATCCACTGTACTGATATTCTACAAATAGAACAGCAAAGCCTGGATGGTAGTACATCTCTTTACAATGTGAACAATTGAATTTTTTTTTAGCCCACTGTTGAGACCTAATGCTCAAAGGAAAAAAAATTCTTTAACTTTCCCATTGACAATGTACCTGGTCACCCAAGAACTCTGATGAACATGTATAACAATATTAATATTTTTATGCCTCCTAACACAACATAGCATTCCTTAGCCCATGGATTAAGTAGTAACTTTCACTTTCAAGTCCTTATTTCATAAATACACTTTTGTAAGGCTATAGCTGTCCTAGACACTCTTTCCTTTGATGAATGTGGGTAAAGTAAATGGAAACATTATGGAAATAATTAACCATTATAGATCCAATTAAGAACATTAGTTATTCATGGGAACAGGTCAAAATATTAGCATTAACAAGAGTTTGAAAGAAGTTGATTCCAACCCTCAAGGATGACTTTGAAGTGTTCAAAACTTCAGTAGAGGAAGTAACTCTGGGTGTGATGGAAATAGCATGAAAACTAGAATTAGAAATGAAGCCTTGATATTTTACTAAATTGCTGTTATCTCAATATAAAACTTTAAGGAATGAGGATTTCCTTCTTATGGATGAGTATAAAGGAAATGGTTTCTTGAGATTGAAACTCATGTTGATGAAGATGCTCTGGATATGTTGAAATAACAAAGGATTTAGAATACTACACACAGTTATTCGATAAAGGATCATCAGGTTTTGAGAAAATTAAGTATAATTTTGAAAGAACTGCTACTGTAGGCAAAATACTATTAAAATATTGTATGCAATAGAAAAGTTGTTCATGAAAAGAAGAGTCAATTAATGCAGCAAACTTCATTGTCTTATTGTGAGAAATTGCCAGAGCCACAGCAATCTCAGTATCCACCACCCTGATTAGTTAGCAACCATCAACATTAAGACAATATCCTTCTCCAGCAAAAATATTATAGCTCTCTATATTAAGAGAGCTATATTAAATAGCTCTTAATATTAAATATTAAGGCTCAAAAACTGGTTAATGTTTTTAGCAATAAGTATTTTAATTAATGTATTTACATTGTTTTTGAGACATATGCTATTGCCGACTTAATAAACTACAGCATATTGTAATCATAACTTTTATGTGCACTGGAAAACCAAAAAAAAAAAAAATACGTGGCTTGTTTTATTGCTGTATTTGCTTTATTGTTGTGATCTGGAGCCAAATCCAAAATATATCTGATACCCCTGTATTGGCTGCCAAGGGTTCAGGTAAGGGGTAATAAATTATACAGTAGCCTATGCCACTGGATATGCAGCATTTTAACCAGAATTTCACCCCAAGAAATTTATCTGCAGCC
>PVKM010013752.1:0-29862 GCA_004027735.1 Carollia perspicillata | reverse complement strand
AGAGGGAGGGTGGGGTTGGGGGAAGATCTGAAATTAAGATGTAAGTTTTAATACCGGTTCCGCTATGTGATGACACGTTAGTCTCCAGTCCTCGCTTAGCCTCAGTTTTGTCCTCTGTAAAACGGGGCCAGTCGAACCAGAGTTTTCAGAGAGCTCAGGCCAGGCATTCTGAGGCATTTGTTAGGGTTTGGGAAGAGGTGTGTGGAGATAAGAATGTGCAGCACCTTGGGAAACGAATCATTACCCTGTTCCTTACTCCACCTTTCCAGGCATCAGTTGCATCCTCGAGGCTCCAGCAAACGGTCGAGGTCCCTGGGAAACCAGCCCTTCCCAGGGCTGCTGCAGCCAGAGAACCTCAGTCGGGAGGAGCTGGTTGATGTGTTGAGGGCATCTGTGGTGGACCAGAAAGGTGAGGGTGACAGGGAGAGCTGCACAAAGACCTGGTAGGGGAGCCTGCTGCTCTTAGCCCTCTCGGGAGCTGGCTGGGCTCCCTACTAAAGCCTTTGGGGTCAAATCCTGGTCTGCCTCCTACCAGAGGCATGAGCAGGGAAGAGCCACATAATCTCTCCTAGTCTCAGCATTATGAGGATGGGGTGTGGGGTGGGAGAGTGTGAAGAACTAGAGTCTTGAACACAGTAGGCACTTCAGAATGGAAATGGCTTATGGACAAAACACAGACTTTGGAGTCAGATCTAGGCTCTGTAATCAGTGTGCTGTGTGGCATTAGGAAAATAACAATTTGAGCATCAGTCTTCATTAAGCGATTTAATAATTTTCTCAACTACTTATTGAGCATAGGCTATGTTCCAGGCACTGTTCTAGGCACAGCTATGCAAGATAAATATTGTTCCTGCTCTCAAGGAGCAAACATTTAGTGGGAGAAATGGATTAAACTCAAAATAAATGAACAAGGTACTAGCTAGTGATCAGTGCTATGATAAAAGTGTTATGACAGTGGGGAACTAGGAGCATGGGCAGACACTAGGTTGCAGCATTAGGTCTCTCTTGTGGCGACATTTTAGCCAAGGTGATACAAAGGAGACAAACATGTGAAAATCTGGGACAGAGGAAACAGTAAATGCAAAGGCCCTGAAGTGTCAGTAAGCTTAGTATATGTGAGGGACAGGAAGTTCAGTTCAGGGTGTGGTTGATAACTCATGTCTTAGAGCTGTAGTGGCACTCACTGCATGGTAACATGATTTGAGAAAGTGCTTTGTAAACTCTAACTGCTGCTTTTGTTGTCAATGATGTTCCTGTCATGTATGTTTCAGGGCCGCTAGTGACACTGAACAAGCCACAGGGTCTTCCAGTGACAGGTATGGGCAGGGGAAAGAGATGCACTGAAAGGGAGTTGGACAGCTCTGAGGGAGGGAATAACGAAGAGAAGAGGGTGGTGGGATAAAGTTGCCTCTGGGAGCAATTTGTAATTTTCTGTCTTTTTCCCCAGGAAAACCAGGAGAGCTGACATTGTTCTCTGTGCTGCCAGAGCTGAGCCAATCCCTGGGGCTTGGGGAGCAGGAGCTCCAGGTTGTCCAAGCATCTGGGAAGTAAGTGGTGGGGATGATAAGGAGGTAGGAGGACAGGCATCCATCGAAGGTTTGGGAACATGTTGCTTGGAAATAAGCTGAGACATTTCCATGGCTGGTTTGGGATCATAGAGATAGAATACAAGGTACAGGAGTGGGCAGGCAGACCTGGGTTCAAATCCTTATGCACAAACTGTGATCTTAGGCAAAGCGTGAAACCTCACTGATCCTCAGCTTCCTTAATCATGAGATAGAGCTGATTATACCAATGCTCAGTATGTAGTCACTTTTCCCAGCCCATACTCATGGCAGGCATTGGGAGTTGATCGTGCATATCAACTTTCCTCTAACTGCCATCAATTAGAGGTGGTGCTTGAGAAGAAATATTTTTGCAATTGCACAAACTCTTGGGCTTGTTTGTGGGGAATTTAATTCTTTCAGAGCTAATATGTATATAAAATTCCTAGTATAGTGCCTGGCACATGGTGGACACTCAGGATTTGGTGGTAATTGGTATGGCACTTGACTCTGAGCTCCCTGGGGGCCAGGGCAGAAGGAGACCAGTGAGCTACATAGCCTGATTATCAAACACGAGGGAGCCTTGTTTCTCAGAAAGAGGTCTGGGCTATAGTTTGGTGTTACTCTCTGGCCTTAAGCAGGTCAGTGTTCCTCACTTCTTGGTGAGTGAGCCCAAGGGATTTTAACTTTTATGATTTGTCCTCTTCCTCCAGGGAGTCCTCTGGGCTTGTACTCCTCTCCAGTTGTCCTCAGACAGCAAGTCGCCTCCAGAAGTTCTTTGCCCATTCACGAAGAGCCCAGAGACCTACAGCCACCTACTGGTGAGAGGTGCTGGCAGGCTCCCATTGCAGTGGGGAGGTCCTGGCAGGCCACTGTGTGACCTCCTTTTGCTTCTTTCTCAGGGCTGTCACTGATGGGATCCCAGCTACTTCTGAGGGGAAGGTCCAAGCAGCTCTAAAACTGGATCGTGTTGATGGTGTTGATCTTGTGAGTCAGGGTCTGGGTCTCGTGAGTCAGGGAGGGGACTCTCCAGACATATTACCCATATAGAGCAGTTAAGGCTATAGACTTGGGGTGTGGGTAGCTGGCTGTCTTCTCTCCTAAAACAGGCAAGTGACCACTGCTTATACTGCCTGTCCGAAGTCTATTGGGTGCAGGGAGGGGTCTGGGTATAGCTCCTGGGTGTGTGTGAAGCTTCTTCATCCTTGGGGGCTGATACCACAGATAGTTCCAGTGAAGTCTCCATCCCGAAAGGACATCGTGGAAGGTGTCAAGAGGACCCTAAGCCACTTCCGTGTGGTGGCCACAGGTTCCGGCTGTGCCTTGGTCCAGCTGCAACCACTAACAGGTGGGTCACAGTGGGTCTAGAGTCCCATCCAGACTTTAGGACTGTATTTGGCTGGGGAGGCCAGGGAGTTGGAGGAAGGTGGTGGTGTTAGGAGCAGCCTGGGAGCATTTGATGGACCCCCAGAGTAGAGTGTATGTGACCAGGCCCACCCTGGAGGAGGCAGCACTTCTACTGTCAGTCTAATGGTCATTCCTTTGTAGCCCATCTATTTTTTTCTCTGTTATTGATCTCAGGGTCCTCTCTTTGTCTTTGATGGTCTGTAGTTTCCCTGTGATGAAACTAGGCGTGGAGGGTTGGGTAATTTTTTTAAGTTTAAATTTATTTTATTTTAGAGAGAGAGGAAGGGAGGGTTAAAGACAGGAGAGAAACATCGATGTGCAAAAGAAACATTGATCAGTTGTCACTCACATACCCTCAACAGGGGACCTGACCTGCAACCCAGGCATGTGCCCTAATCAGGAATCCAACCAGCAACCTTTTGGTTTACGGGACGATGCCCAACCCACAGAGCCACGCCAGTCAGGGCTGTGTTTTTTGTTTTGGGGGGTATTTTTTTAAGATTTTTTTTTTAGAGAGAAGGGAAGAGAGGGAGAATGAGAGAGAAACATCGAAGTGCAAGAGAAACATCGATTGGTTGCATCTTGCACATCCCCAGCTGGGGACCTGGCCTGCAACCCAAGCATGTTCCCTGACCAGGAATCGAACCCATGACCTTTCAGTTAGCAAGCCAGTGCTCAACCCATTGAGCTACACCAGTCAGGGCAGAGCTTTATTATTTTTTTTTATTGAATTTTAGAGAGAGAGAGAGAAACATGGATTGATTGTTCCACTTATTTATGCATTCATTGGTTGATTCTGGTATGTGCCCTGACCTAGGATCGAACCTGCAACCTTGGCGCATTGGGCCAATGCTCTAACCAACTGAGCTACCTGGCCAGGACTTGACTGTATTTTTCACTTCTGTTTGGTTCTTTCACAAATACAAGTGTCCATAAAAAAATATGACATGTTTTTTCTACCATACTATTTGTTCTTTTTTGTCTTTAATCATTTAAAACAGTTTATTTCTACAATTCCATTATCTGAAATTCTTGAGGGTCTAATCCTATTGTGTGTGCTGCTGACTCTCACGCTTGGTGGATTGTGTCTTTACTGCTCTGCAATTCAGGATTGTGAATGCAGGTTCAGTTGGAAATCAGGTTCTGTGGAAATCCTTTGCCTCATTTGAGGTGGGACCTTTGGGAAAGGTTGTGCCTTTGCTTCTGCTGAATGCTTTAGGGCTCTCACTACTTCAGGACCTCCCTAAGTATTAGTGTCTTCGTTGGAAGTTCACAGAGCATTCAAGAAGTATTAGAGCCCCAAACCCGTGTGAGAGCAGGCTCGTTGCCATGAATTTTCAGGGGAAGACTGTTCATTCTTCTTATGGCTTCTCTGGTGGCTGGCTTGTTCTCCTGGCCCACCCTTTCACTGAGGATGTAGCCCCTCTAGGATACATCTGGGCAGCAAGGCCTCATCCCTGGCCCCCTGGGTAGCTGCTTAAACCCAGTTCCCCTGGGTGTCAAGGTTGGCAGCATCCCTGGAATAGGTGAAACGTTGGCTCTTATATGTTCTGAATTTTTCCTTTTTGTGTTTTGGTCTTGGGGACCTTATTTCTTATATGCCCATTGTGTATTTAAAAGGATGACTGTTATATTTCCCCAGTGTTTCTAGGTGGTTTATAGCAAGAGGGTTTTTAGATTATTACCAGACCTGGAGGCAGAGTACATCTCCTGGGTTTAAATCCATTTATGGTGGTGGGCAAGTCGCTTCTTTCTGGGCTTTGGTTTTCCACAGTGGTGGTAGTACCCACCCTACAGGGTTGTCTTGACTGCTAAATAAGCTTACGTGTGTGAAGCATTTTATGCCATGTCTAGCATATACCCCCCCATTTCTGTGTTGGTCAAGGTCCTTTTGATTGTAAGTTTTCCAAAAGCTAGTTCAAATTGGTATAAGCCAAAAAAATATATATTCCCGGCTCACATAATTTGGCTGGACCAGAGGCTCAGGGATGCCACCAGGGACTGTTTCTCCATGTTTTCTTTCCTCCCGTACATTGGTTTCTTTCTCCCAACAGGTGCTCCCCTGGTGAAGCAGATGGCCAGGGGCTCCAGCAGCTCCAGGCTTACACCTCACCAGCTTAGCACCCCAGCAAGAAAGAGCAGTCTTTGTTCCCAGTAGCTTCAACAATAAATTCAGGGTTGCCTCTCTTCCTGGGTGAACCCACAGGCCAGGTGGATTGATAGCTATGACTATCCCGACCTGCTCTGGAGACCAGGGCAGTAGCATTGGCCTCACTAAAACCACTGATCTGAGAATGGGGGGTGGTGTTTGCCCAGAGGAAATGGGGAAGGAGGATACTGGGTCAGACAGAGCAGCTGCTCACCACCCGCCCTGTCTCTCCTGTCTCCCAGTATTCCCCAGTCAGCTACAGGTACACATGGTGCTGCAGCTCTGTCCTGTGCTTGGGGACCACAGGTATTCTGCCCGTGTGGGCACTGTCCTGGGCCAGCGCTTCCTACTGCCAGCTGAGAGCACCAAACCCCAAAGACAGGTACCCAAAGCCTTCTGCCCTCTGCCTTCTGGGGGTGGGCCAGGGGACGAGGGTGGGCAGCATCTCCAGACATTACCTGTGCAGCTGGGGACTGGGAGGCAGTCCTCTCAGCTTCCGAGGCTGTCTGTAACCCTGTTTTGCTGTATGGCCCTGAGCAGGTGACACCCCTCTCTTGCATCTCATTCTGCCCGTCTGTTCAGTAAGGGAGTTGAACTAGCTGGTTTCTAAAGCTGCCATTCTTTGAGTCTCTTTGGTATAAGGGTAAAAAAGGTTGCCTGTATAAGGGTAACTGTCAGCTCTAACAGACTAGCCCCAAAGTACTAGAGTCTTAACACATTGGTTTTCCTTCATTTTAAGTCCAATTAATGGGGGTGGGATACAGGTGGGCTTTGCTCCAAGCAGTCACTCAGGGACCCAGGCTGTTGCTATCTCTACCTGGCAGATAAGTGGGGACAGTACAGTTCATGTGGGAGATTTTCATGGGCCAGGTCTGGAGGTGGCATACATAAGTACATCCCTGTTCTGTTGGCTGGAACTCAATCTCATGTCCTCACCAAATGGCAAGAGGGGCAGGGAAACGTAGTTTAGCTGTATGCCTAGGTAGAAACTGATTTGGTGAACCCCTAGCCAATGTCTGTCATATTGAGTGTGTTTTGAATGTGTACATGTGTCTGTGTAAAAAGGAAGTTAATAACTATGGACATGGAGGGAAGGAGGAAGTACTTGCTTCACTCCCATTTTGCTTAGAGCTGGATGGAACTGACCTGGCTGAATGCTGACATGCCTCTCCCACCCCAGGTCCTGGATGAAGCCCTCCTCAGACGCCTCTGCCTGACACCCTCCCAGGTGGCCCAGCTGCCCTTGCACCTCCACCTACATCGTCTCCGCCTCCCAGGCCCCAGGCCCAGGGATGCCCCCATAGAGCTTTTGGCACCCTTTCCCCCTTATTTCTCCAGGACTCTACAGTGCCTGGGGCTCCACCAGTGATAGTCCTCCTCCAGTAGGAACTGGAAAGTGGTGAGTGTGAGGAGACCGCAGCCTAAGGAGAATGAGTTCAGTGCTCGCCGTGTAGTAAGGTCATGGTTTAAGACCCTGGGCTGTGTAGTCAGACTAACCCAAGGTCAAATCCTGGCTAGGCCACTTGCTGTGTGGTGTTGGACAAATAACCTCACCTCTCTGGACTTGAGAAAATAAATGTACCTAACTCAATAAATGTATATAACTATGGTGTTGAAGATTTGCTGAGAAAGTAAATGTTTATCACGGACAATACTTTCTGCTGAGATCAATGGGTGGCCTTTTATCGGGCTGTTTCTGTGCCAATTCTGGCTGGGAAGAAATGTCAGATTTTTTCATTGTGATAAAATACACCTACCAAGATGTACTCTATTAACCATTGTTAAGTGTGCAGTTCAGTGGCATTAAGCGCATTCACAGTGTTTTGCCACCGTCACCATCATCTGCCTCCAAAACTCTTGGTTTTCCAGAACTGATATTCTGTCCCCATTCAACACTGGAGCCCCATTCCCCGCCCCCGCGCAGACCCTAGTAAGCACCATTCTCCTTTGTCTCTGTGAATTTGACTACGCTGGGGAAGCTCATGTCAGTGAAGATGGCGAGATTTTTTTTTCTTTAAAAAATTGTGAAACATATTAAAACATACAGAGTGCATAAAACATCTCTGTGATTTAAATAACAATTATAAGGTAACACCCAAGTAACCATCACTCAGGGCATGAAATAGAAACGCCTCTTGTAGAACAGTAGTTCTCAACAGTAACCCACATTAGAAGCGCCCCTACGTAGCCCCTCTGGAAGCTTTAGAAAACTCCATGATTATACACCCCAAAGATACCAGTTTGATCGGCCTGGGGTTGAGACCCCTAGCATCCATCTTTCTTAAAAGCGCCCTGAGATGTTCCGTCTAGGTTGGAAGCACTGCCCTAATGGAAGAATTCTTCCTTTGCTTGTCTTTTTAAGCCTGACCACGTATGTATGCATCCTCTCATGATGTATATCATTATGCCTGTTCCCCAAGTTTCTGTAAATGGATTCATGCTGAATATATTCTTTTGTGATGTGTTCTCACTCCACACTGAGAAATGCATGTGTCATATGGCGTGGAATTTGAACTCCAGTGCTCGAATACACCAGTGTATCCATTCTGTTACTGGACAGTTAGGTTTCTCAGCTCTTATAGCACTGCTGCTGTGAACCTGCTTGTATTTCCTGGTTGTTATGCAAGAATTTCTGGATCAGAGTATATGTAGCTTCAGGTGCCTAGTGTATTTCCTATGGCTGCCATAGCAAGTTACCACAACCTAAGTGACTTAAAAGAACAGTTGATTCTCTCGTGGTTCTGGAGGCCAGAAGTCTGTGTCAAGGTGTTGACAAGGCTGTGCTCTCAAAGGCCCCAGGGGAGAGCCCTTCCTGGCCTCTCAGCCTTCAGTGGCTCTGAGTGTTTCTTGGCTTGTGTCTCCATCACACCAGTTTCAGCCTCTGTCTTCACATGGCCTTCTTGTGTTTGTCTTCTTTTCTAAGGGTCCTTGTCATTGGTTTTAGGGCCCACATGGAAAATCTAGGATGATCCCATCTCAATATCTTTACAAGATGTTTGGTACAAAGACCCTTTGGCCAAGTAGTCATATGAACAGGTTCTAGGTAGACATCTTTGGAAAGGGGTGTACCATTCAATCCATAATAACTAAGGAATGCCTAACTTTTCAGATGGGTATGATTTGTTGGGTATTTTTTTCAGGTGACCTTCACCACTTGCTGAGGAAGGGACAGACCCACTTCCTCTGGAGAAGGGCTGGGGTTCAGGCAAGGTCCACCCTTCCCCATGTCTCATGTTGTAAATCTGGTGCCCATCGGACGTCAGCCCAGCTCCTCCTCTGGTCTTAGGAATTTGGGGGACTCCCAGTGGTCAGCCACTGTGGCCGTGTATCCCAGACTTCTGCCCACTGCCCTGTGATCTTGGGCAAACCATGCTGCCTCATTCAGACAGTTTCCTCTTCTGTAAAGTAAGGCTTATCCCCCTACCTAAAGATCAGAGAGCCTTCCTAATAGGAAAGTTCCGTGTCTGCCACTATGTGGGAATTCTGAGCCTTGCTTTCTGGAGGAGTTGTGGATGGCCTCTAACCCTCATTCTAGGTTTTGGGGTATAGAGCCCCACTCTACACTCTCTTCACCCTCTGATAGAAATGAAGCCAAGCCAAGAGTACTTTATTTGCTCCTTTTTATTTGGTGTTGCACCCAGGATGGGGGCAGTGAGGCCTGAAGCAAGGGCTTCTCTGGCCTCACATCCCACATTCCCCTCAACCCCTGGTGTGCATTGATTAGAGGCAGGCGTCCTGGAAGGCTCAGTGTCTTCATGAGGCATGCTTCAGCCTTGGGTCTGTCACGGAGTCTGGCCTTGAACTCTCTTTTGGCCTTGCTCTTCCTATGTGTACTAGGAAGATTTCTAACTTCAGAAGGTAAAGGCCACAAGGCACTTCCAGGATGGGGACCACAAAGGCACTTGGGAACAACAGCAGTCTTGGTGTAAAAGGAGGGGAGAAAGGGAGAGATGATCAGGAATTTGTCTAGGAAGGGAATTCTAAGGGAAACAAGCCTTCCCCTTGGGGCTCCAGCTAGCCCAGGAGCTGCCCTCTGCCTGTGCCCTCCAGCCCTGACCCCAACACTCATCATTGTCCTCCTGGGTGCGAGTCATAGTTTGAGGCCCACCTTTCTTGGTTTCAGGATGATCGGTGCCCACTTGAGCTCAGGTTTAGGTGCGAAGGAAATCAAAACCTTGGCGGTAGGTAGAATCATCAAGGCCTTGCCTGTGCTCAACAGGCCCTTAGAGCCCACCAGCTTGCTGTGCTGCCATCCGAGGACTGGCCCCTGGGGTTGGAGCCCATGGAGAGAAGGCAGCCGGGCCTTGGTGTGGAGGCTGGGGAAGTGGTAAGGGGCTGTGGGAGCAAGAGGTGCTGTGAAAGCCTGGGGCAGTGGGAGGCGGGGCTCAAGGCTGACTAAGCTACCCCTCGAGGTGCATGTGCAGGGCAAGAAGTGGGGGAATGTGAAGGCTGGGGCATGTGCAGGCAGATGGGGCCCTCCCAGTTCCTCCTCCAGAGGCCATGGGTAGGACACAAGAATTGGAGTCCAACAGACCTGGGTCTGCATTCCATCTCTGCCCCTTTTGAGACGTGCAACCTTGGGCAACTTCCTTAAACTTCCTGATCCCTTGGCTGGAAAATGGGGATAATAGCACCTACCTCACTAGGCTGTGAGGACTAAAGGGGCTGGTTATATAGCACAACAGTGTAAGCTGTTAAGGGCTGTGTAAGTGTTAGTTCTTTTCCTCCAAAGGCAACTGTGCAGGGAGGCAAAAGCAGAACACTGTGGCAGGAAAAACTTGGGCTCTGGGGAGCGAGCCACCAGGGATTGAGTCCTGGCATCTTGGAAATAACTGCCTTGCAGGGATGACTCCTTTGGAAGGGAAGGGACAATACTCACTTGGTTGTGTATTTTTAAAAAATACTTTGTAAGTGGTGACTTTTACTTGCTACTGGTAGCTCTTTGGCGGGGCTGTGGGTAGTGGGAAAATTCAGGTAGTTAGGAGAGGCTTGAAGAGCAGGAAGAAATTGCCTTGGGGCCCTAGGGTGTTTTGGCGGAATGGTCTTAGCCAGGGTCTGGGGGTTCTTCAGACTCAGTGAAAATCTGTTCAAGGGGTGGGGCTGCCTATTGCCACTAACAAAGGTCTTGGTGAAAATGCAGCCCATCCTTGCGTTGGGTGAGTCCCACTTCTGGATACTGGAGTGGACCAGGACTGTAGAACTTTTTGCCTTGCCTTTCTTCCCCTTTTCAGAGGTTGATGGGGTGGCAGTGAAGTCCGGCTTCTCAGAGTGCTCCAGGCTCCTGTCCCCAGGAACTTTCCTAGGAGCTGACATGTGGATAAAGATCCCCGAGTCCTTGCCTTCCCCAGAGTCTCGCTGGGTCAGCAGGTGAGGAAGCGCTGTGCGGAGCCCTGTCCGCCGGTGACACATTGCCAAGGGCTTTTTGATGGTGGAGCCCTCTACTAGAAGCTGGATACCCACATACTGGGGCACCTCCACAGCAGGCTATGAGGAAGAAGAGGAGACAAGGCCTGCTTAGACAGTGCTGCTAGAATCCTAGGCCCAGAAGGACTCAGGGCAGAGATGCATGGAATTAGTTCCTGGGGCACCTAGTCAGGAGACATTTCTGGGCTGAGAAATGGGAAGCCTACCTCTGTCCTCTAAGGAGTTTGGGCCTGGAGGCCTGAGTCAGTCCCTAGAGAGAGTCACTGAGCCCTGGGATTAGTAACCCAGAGGAGTGTGGGAGTCTCAGCCACGCCTCCACTAGCACCTCTCCACCCCCTCGCCCCCCTAAGCTGCCCTGGCCCTTGCTGGAACATTTGTGGCTCTATTCCACAGGTCACTGCTGACGGAAAGTTTCCTCAGTGCAGCTGGATTCTCTACAGAGAGAGTCTGAGTTATGACACCCAGACAGAGAAGAGGGTTAGAATCTGCCTAGAGCCTCACAGGAACCCCAGTTATGGGAAAGCAGAAACTGAGAGCTTGAAAGAAGGCATTCTGTGGAGGGGGTGAGGAGGCACACATGCACAGGGAGGCAGAGAAATTGCTCCTGTGGAATTTCAGTTCTTCTAAAGCCAAACGGTACTTCCTACAGCTGTGTTCCCAGAGAGCTCCCTGTGTCTAGCTGAGAACTTTAATCCAGAGCTAGTCTGAGGTGTTTTCTGTGTCATCAAAGGATCCTGATTAGAATCTATCTAATCAGAACTGTCCTTTGGAGCTTGTGAAAAATCCACATTTGGAGCGTGTGAAAAATCCCGGTATCAGAGCTCCCAGAAAGCCGAGTCGATGAGGAAAAGCTCATCTTTCCAGAAGAATCTCAGCTAATAAATGTAGAAGGAAAGAGAATCAGAAACTTACCATTTTGTAACTGATACAAAAAGCAAGAATTAAAACTGGATATCAAAACAAGTAGGTGAAAAGGATGACAGGAAAATGTGTCATTTGCACAGGGCCAAAGTATCACCTTCCAAGTAACTGATCATTGCCAAGGGGAGGATACAGCTTACAATGGAGAGATCTAGTAGCCGCCACCTTAACTCCACGGTCAGACTTAGCATCACTGATCGTGAGACGCTCTGACAGTGTCGTGCCTTGTGACACTGTATGAGGTACCCAGCATCACCTCTCCAGTTGTCTTGCCAAAAATGTTAAACTAAACCTCATCAAGCTTTTTCACCTAACTTCTAGTTTACAGAACATTCAGATAACAGAAGAACAGTTCAAAACCACCCCAAGGAAACAATCAGATAAATCCAGAATGTGGGACAGTTCTACAAAACAATCAGCCTGACCCCTTCAAAAGATCCAAACTCCAAGGGGCGGAGGCGGGAAGCAGTGGGGCTGTTCTAGATTAAAAGAAATTAAAGAAAGAACATCAAAAAGAATACCTAGGAATAACTTGAACCAAGAAGGTGAAAGACCTGTACACTGAAAACTGATGAAAGAAATTAAAGAGACAAACAAATGGAAAGAAACTTTCTGTTCATGGATTAGAATAATTAATATTGTTAAAGTATCCATACTACCCAAAGCAATCTGCAGATTCAATGCAATCCCAATCAAAATACCAATGGCATTTTTCACAGAAATAGAAAAAAAATCCTAAAATTTGTATGGAACCCCAAAAGACCTAATTAGCCTAAGCAATCTTGAGAAAGAAGAACAAAGCTGCAGGCATCATGTGTCCTGGTTTCAAACTATATTACAAAGCTATAGTAATCAAAACAGCATGTTACTAGCATAAAAATAGACACAGAGATCAATGGAACAGAATGGAAAACCAAGACATAACCCCACACAATTAATTTATGACAAAGGATATACAGGTACAAAAATGGGGAAAGAACAGTCTCTTCAATAAATGATTTTGGGAAAATGGGACAGCCACAGGCAAAAGAATGAAACTGGGCCCCTGGCTTACACCATATACAAAAATCAATTCAAAATGGATTAAAGACTGCAACATAAGACCTGAAACCTAGAATTCCTAGAAGATAAAGTTCCTAGAATAAAACATATACTATGCTCCTTGACATTAGTCTTGGTAATGATTTTTTATATTTGACACCGAAAGCACAAACAAATACAAAAACAAACAAGTGGGACTACATCAAACTAAAAAACTTCTGCACAGCAAATGCAAAGACCAACTGAATGGGAGAGAATATTTGCAAATCATATCTGGTAAGTTGATATTTAATATGTATAAAGAACTCATACAGCTCATTAGCAGAAAACATAGAAATAATCTGATTATGAAATGGGGTGAGGATCTAAACAGATATTTTTCCAAAGAAGACCTACAGATGGCCAACAGGTACATGAAAGGGTGCTCAACATCACTAATCATCAGGGAAATGCAAATTAAAACCACAAGGAGACATCACCTGACACCTGTCTTTTTGACTGTTATCAAAAAGACAAATAACAAGTGTTGGTGAGGATGTGGACGAAAGGAAACCCTTGTGCACTGTTGGTGGGAATGTAAACTGGTGCAGTCACTGTGGAAAACAGTATGAAAGTTCCTCAGAAAGTTAAAAATAGGACTACCACACGATCCAGTAAATGTCATTTTTATGAGTATTTGTTCAAAGGAAGCAAAAATGCTAACCAAAAAATATATGCACTCTCATGTTCATGGCAGCATTATTTACAAAAGCAAAACATGGAAACAACCTTAGTGTCCATTGACAGAAAGTGGATAATGAAAATGTGGTGTGTATATGTATATGTATATGTATGTATGTATATATACACACACACAATAGAATATTCAGTACAAGAAGAAGGAAATCTTACCATTTGCAACAACATGAATGGACCTTGAGGGCCTTACACTAAGTAAAATAAGTCAGACAGAGAAAGACAAATACCATATGGTCTCACTTATATGTAGAATCTTAAAAAAAAATCAAACAAAACAATTGCACTCATACATACAGAGAACAGGGAGATGGGAGGATGAGGGGTGAATGAAGTGTATGAAGGTGGTCAAAGTGTTTTAACTTCCAGCTACAAAACAAGTCTGGGGAATGTAATGTACAGCTTGGTGACTACAGTTAATAATACCATGTCGTATATTTCAAAGTTGCTAAGAGAATAGATCCTAAAAGCTCTCATCACAAGAAAAAGAATTTGTTAACTACTTGTGGTGATGGATGTTAACTGGACTCAGTGTCGTGCCCATTTCACAATGTACACAGACATCCAATCACTATACTGTAAACCCGAAATTAACATAATGTTACTTGTCAGTTACATCTTGGTTTTTAAAAACCACAACAAATTTCAGAGGGATCTAAGTCATGCCTGATGGGCCCATTAAAATTGCTACAAATCTTTGAAGCATCTCATGGGCATACATGTAGATCTTATGTTTCAGTCTCATACATTTTGAATTTGCCTAGAGGTCTGCGAACATTTAGGACTTTCATGATTTGGAGGGCTGTTGTGCTATAGCAGTCTCACAGAAGAGAGAAAAGCTCTTAGATTTGCAGACATGGCTTTTATATAATAGACCAGATTATAAAATTGATATATAAGAAACACAAGGCTTTTAAAAATATCAACTTGGACTAGAAGGGGCAGTTGCAATATGAAACGAAAGAGACTTGTGTGCCCCCAAATTTCCATGAGCAGGTAACAGACTAAGAACTACAGAGAATGTTCACCGGAAAAGAAGAATGACTCCGGGCTGCACTGAGATCCCAGTGGATGGAAGCAAGAGCCATGGAGAACTCCTGGGAAGTAACAGTGGATCCTAATAGCAAAACTAGAAATATGTGCTAAGACTGGATTTCAGAATTTCTATGGAACAATGATTCCTGTGGACTTCCCACCCAGGCTCTCCTTTTTGGGTGGGAGCGTCTATAATAATAATAACAGTAGCTTCCACTAACTGATTCATATATCCAGGCACTTTACAGTGATGCCATGTATCATGAAACACCTACCAACCTTATTAGTTAATAACAGCAATAGCTAGAAACTCTAGCATTTAATATGTACCAGGAACTGTTCTAACGTGCTTTCAACTCACTTGTCACACCTTATGAGGCACTATTTTCATTCATGCTTTACAGATGAGGAAACTGAGACCCCTTTCCCCTTAGAGATTAGAAAGCTGTTCAAAGTCAAACAGCTTGTAGTTATTGAGCAGAGATTTTGAACCCAGGGAGGTTCGGGAATACTATGCTATATGCCTAGAATATTACCCATATGAATTAATTCATTTCATCCTCCTAAACCCCATGAGAAAAATGGTAGGGGCATCTCCATTTTACAGATAAGGAAACAGCTGTAACTAAGTTACGGAAACCAGACCAGGACTTGAACTGGGTCTGTCTGACTGCAGTGCCTGTGCTTCACTATAGTGAGGCCTGGATGTGGGGGAGACTCCTGGGGTCCTGTCTGGGCCCAGCCACCTCACCTGCTTGTAGATGAGCTCAAAGGCTCCCGTGTCATAGTTTCGGTCCAGTCGCCAGTCAATGACCACACGCAGGGTGTCAGCTTGCACACCAGCACACAGCTGGGTGGTGACAGATGTGGAGGGTGCCATGGTGGGGCTGGCATTGATCTCGATCAGCCAGGGCTGGAAGTCTTCACCAAACACAAAGTCAGCGCCATAGAGCTCAAAGCTAGCCTTCCGACACTGCACGGTGTCTTGGGAGGTCTGCAAAGCATGGATCACTGCAGCCTTCATGCCAGGTACGATGACAGCAGACCAAGCATTTGGGGCCCCCATGTCCTGCAGGTAGGCCTGGAACTTCTGGCTCGACCACATGTTGTCTGAGGGCAGCAGCGGGTGCCGATGACATGAATTCTCCAGGTGCTTCTGGATGGAGTTGTTGCACAGGTGCACCGAGCTGGGGCAGAGAACAGAGAGCTGAGGTCTGGGCCCCGATGCCCCTCCCACCCGAACCTGGGGAGAGCAGGCAAACCCTGGACCCAGCCCTGGGCCACTGTGGACCATTCCACCTGAGATGGGGTCCTGCTGGGGAGGACAGGGACAGAGGCCTGGGGCCCATAACATTCTTCCAGGGCCAGAACCAGTCTTATCTCTCAGGATTTCTTCTGAGGGCACTCCCTGCGGGGAACATAGTATTAAGTGCTTTGAGCTCAGTGTCAGTAAAAACTCCCAGTGCCTGGAAGGTAGGAAGATGGGTGAGAGTATGGGCCCTACAGTCACTAAGACATGTGCTCAAGTCCTACCTTCACCACCAACTAGTTGTGAGATCTTAGGCAAGTCATTTAATCTGAGTGCTTCTTTCACAGCTACAAAATGAAGGCCCAGTACCCACTTCACTGGGTTTTCGTGAGTGACTAATATGCATGATATGCTTAGCACCTGTCACATACCAACCACTCGATTCGATAGTTGACAGCTATGAGTCTCCTACCACTGCTTCCATTCTTCAGATGTGGAAGCTGTAGTTAAGTAGGTTTTCACTTGACAAAAGTCACACAGCTGGAAAGCTGCAGAGGTGAAGTCTGGGCCCAGGACTCAACAAGGCTTTCCCTCACCCCACAAGTCAGTGATGCAACTTGTCTCTCTTCTCTAGAATTTCTCCTGAACCCCCTTTACCCTGCTCTACACTCTCTTTATTTAATGTCACCGTTTAGCCTATTACATGATTTTACTTAATATGTTAATTGCTTGTCTGTTTCTCCCTGCTTGACTGTGAACTCATCAGAGCTGGGCTTTTGTTTTGTTCACTGCTGTATCCCAAGTGCCTAGAACAGAGCATGGAACAGGGTACACACTCAGTCGTTATCTGACGGGTGGAGGGAGGTCGGACGGATGGCAGGCCTGCCTGCCTGCAGAGTCTGTGTTTGGAGCCCAGCAGTGCACTAGGATTGCCTGCTCTTTGCCAGCTCCCCAACTAAAATGGGAGCTTATGGGAGGTAAATGGTGGGGCTCACTTGTCCAAGTTCTTCAGGGTGAAGGGCTGTGTGGAAAAGCGGATGTAGCTGTTGCGATAGAACCACACAGTAAGTGGGTTCCAGTCGGTCACCAGGAACCACTGTCTCAGGTCAAACTTGGTACCGAAGATGAGCAGGGGCCGCTCAATATACTTCTGTACCACCCACTTGCCATCCTTCATCATCATGGGGTTGCCGTCCACCAGTTTCAGCATCTCCTCCAGGTGGTCCATGCACATGATGCCTAAGAAGGGAATGGGGTAATCAGGGACCACGCAGGCTTGGACTAGGAGAGGGCTGGGGACCGTGGACAGCTCACCATAAGCTCTCATCCCCACAGAAATGATAGGGCCGAGTGGGCAAGGTTGCCTGCCTCAATCAGAATGCCATTGCCTTTAGGAAAGTTGAAAATCTGCTAAGGATTTAATTTTTTTTTAATTAACCAATTTTGCCCTGGCTGATGTGGCTCAGTGGATTGAGTGAGGACCTGCGAACCAAAAGGCTGCTAGTTCAATTCCTGGTCAGGGCTCAATGCCTAGGTCGCGGGCCTGGTCCCTGGTCAGAGGTGTGGGAGAGGCAACTGATTGATGTTTCTCTCACATATCAGTGGTTCTCTCCCTCTCTCTCCCCTGCACTTCTCTTCTCTCTAAAAATAAATAAATAAAACCTTAAAAATGGTTTTAAAAATTAACCAGTTTCATTTGATTGAAAAGGAATATATACGTGAATAAAAATTCAAACAGCACTGGGGTTTTTTTAAAAAAAACCATGTGCATATATGACTTTGTTTTTTTGATACAATCAACAGAATATAAAATGAGAAAGAAAAAGTAGACAATACAAAAGGACATCTAATTAGGAATATGTCTCCTTCCCCAGAGGCAGCGAACTGTGGCTTCCCAGTCCTGTGGATACCCTTCCAGGCTGTGGGATAGTCTGTATGTGCCTCAGTTTCATAGGATTCTATACATTTAAACATGTGAAAGATTTAGAATAGTGCTTAGCACATGGTGAGCATTCTGTAAATGTAAACTTACACCATTATTATTAGTCACCTGTAGAATAAATGTCTAGCTGTAGATTTGCTGGCTCCAAGGTATGTGCATTTTTCCATTTTATATTGCCAAAGGTGTTACACCAATCTGCACTCCCAGCAACAGTGAATGAGATTTTGTTTGCCCGCATCCTAACCCAACACTGTTGATTATTTATTTTTGCCATTTTCCTGGATAGAAAATGGTAACTTATATATTTTATCTCTTTTACAACTAGTGACATTAAGCATCTATGCTTATAGAGCATTGTAACGCTGATAAATATCATAATCGTACTATAAATCACACACATGTGCTCACAAATCAATCTCATTCCTTCCTTGTTTGGCCCTAAAACAGCCTAATCTCCTGCCAATGGCACAGAATAATTTGTGGCTGGTTCCCAAGCCAGATCCTTTCTCAAATGGCCGGACTGATCACCAAGATTTCCAAAAACACAATGCCTGGTCTAAAAAGGATTGAGACCGTTCATGCCCTTTGACCAACCCAGCAATTTCATTTCTAGGAATTTATCTTAAGGGAAAAAATGGAAATGCCATAGATCTCTGCACAGAGTGTTCATTAGAGTTATTTATAATAGCAATTAATCGATAAACAAATAAATAGGGGAAAAACTGGCAGCCATGTAAATACCCATCAGAAAAGGATTAGGTAAGCCCTGACTGATGTGGCTCAGTAGCTTGAGTGCCAGCCTGTGAACCAAAGAGTCGCCGGTTCAATTCCCAGTCAGGGGACATGCCTGGGTTGCAGGCAGGGTCCTCAGTAGGGGGCATGCATGCAAGAAGCAATCAAACATTGAAGTTTCTCTTTCTCCCCCCCTCTCTAAAAAAAAAAAAAAAGACAAAAATTTTTAAAAAGGATTAGGTGAGTCCAAGACAGTGTATCTAAACAAGATTGGATTGATGCAGCTATAAAAGAGAATGAGATATATACTATCCTTTTATATAAAATTCACAAGTAGGCAACACTAATCTATGGTATTATAAGTCAGAATAGGGATCACTATTGCGGGAGGTACAGTCTAGAAGGAAGTGTGGGTTAGGGCCTTCTAGGGTGCAGGGAATGTTTTATTTCATGACCTGGGTGCTGTTTCCTCAACTGTGACAATTCATTAACTTGTACACTCACAATGTTTACCCTTGTCGATGATATATATTATATATACATTTCAATTAAGTTTTTCTAAAAATGGAGAGAAAATTTTTAAATTTGGTGCTAGGTTCATGGAGATTCATTGTGTTACTCTTGCTAGTTTGTGTATTTTAAAAGTATCCATAACAGTAAGCTAAAAACACACAGACATGGACAACAGTGTGGTGATTGTGCAGGGTGCGGGGGCGTGGAGTATAAGGGAGGTGAATGGTAATAGAAAAAATACAATTTAAAAAAAACTTAAGCTAAAAACAGGGAAAAAAGGAAGATTTAGATATACTGAAATCAGGTGATTTCCAAGATCTATTATTAAGGACAAAGAAATGTGCAAAGAATACATAAGTAGTACTAATTGATATTAAGGATATTAAAAAGGACACTGCAGAATAGCATGTTTTTGTTTAAACTAAACTAAAATAAATCTCTCTCCCCAAATGTATAGAAGGAATTGTGGAAAGAAACACACTGAAAGGTTAATAGTAGTTATCGCAGTGAGATCAAGGGTGGCTTTTGCTTTCTTTCTTTTTTTACAATATAATAAACACGTTCTTTCATATTTGGAAAAAACCAACAAAACTACTTCCAAGGTATTGTAGAAAAAGAAAGACCACAGTGTTAGTTTTGAAGTGACATTCCCGAGAGAGTGTGCACAGTGTCTGCAGCTGTCATGGCTTCACTTAGACATGAACATATCCGTCCAAGGGCACTATTGGGAGGCGTTGCCAAAGGTCTGCTCTCTCCACCTCAGGAGTCCTTAACCAGCTTTCAAAGGCTGGGCTAAGGCACCACTCCAGCTTGTTGGCTCTCCTGTTCAGATTCCATTCACACTGGGCTGAGGAGCCAGAATAATAGCTAAAAATAATAGCAGTTATTATGTAAAAGGATAGGATCTAAGTATTTTACATGTGTCATACTCATCTAATCCTCTAGGTATTTATTTATGGACTTCATTTTACTAATGATGAAAATGAGGCATGAGAGGTTAACTAACCTGCCCAAGGTGTTACAAATAGTAGGAGGCAGAGCTTGGGTTTGAATCCAGACAGTCTGGCTCCCAGCATCCATACCCCTAACCATTATGCTATATCTCACAGAACGCACTGGCCAAACCTAAGAGCCTTAGGTGACAAGCACCTGCACATGAGTATCACCAGACCTACCTAAAATATCAACCCAACTCTGAGGACAGGGGAGGAGAAGCTGGCATCATCACAGCAGCCAAGGTTTAGGGGAAGATTACTCTGCCTGGCACCATGCTGAGCTTGAGACACCCTGCCTCTTCTAATCCGCACTCTGTAGGAAGTCATATCACCTCTCATAGACGAGGGAAATGAGGTTCAGAGAGGTGATACAACTTGCTCAAGGTCACAAAGCACATTGATAGCAGAGCTGGGATTCAAATCCAGGCAGTCTGGCTCCGGTTGGGCCTGCACTATTGACAGCCTGGCCTCTAGTTGAGGAGGTAGGCTGTAGGTGCTGGTGCAGAGTGCAGGGGCTGACACCCACCTCGGCCACGGGACTTGGCTCCCGGCTTCACGATCCAGATGTTGCGGTCTCCTTCCATGTCCATCTGGGGCAACATGGCCCGGAGCTGCTGCAGGACGTTCTCACAGCGCTGGACGTGAGCATCGAGGTGCATGAGTTCTGCCCCCTCACTGTGGGGAGATGATGGGTCTTGGGCAGGGCTGGGCCTGGGGGCCGCCTGGTGGACAAGGCAAAGGGAGACACAAGCCCCCTGGCCATGGTCCTACCAGCCTTGGTCGTGCCCTTTCCTCCCTACTGATCCACACAGGTCTCTCCCAAACCTCCGTACCCACCCTCAAGCTGTCCCCCAGGGCACCATCTGCCCAGGGCACCATCCCAGGCTGCTGGAATGGGAGAGGATGGGGAAACACCACTTGTTGGACCCCCAACCCACTCTGACACTCCACTTTCTGCCACCTCACTTTCCATCACCTTAAAATTGCCTTTGGCAGAATTAATCACACCACATCTAATGGTGAGGCACCACTACGTGCCAGGCTCTGTGCCCAGGATTTTACATATATTACCACTAATCCTCTCTGTAGCCCAGCCAAGAAGGTATTACTGGTCCCATCTTAGAGCAGTGTAAACTGAAGCTTGGAGAGTTAAGAGACTTGTCCAATACCACAAACTGAGTGAAAAGCTGAACCAGGACAAAAACTACATCCTGCCTACACTTACAGGTGTGTTGGGGGGGTTAATCCCCCTTCTAATCTGGACCTCACACTGTTTGCTACGTGAATCCCTTCCTAGTCTAATTCTTTTCAAGCACATCCGTATCACACATGTCCTTGCTTTATTTCTTTTCTCTTCCTACCATCTACTACCTGACATCTACACTTAGTTACTGTCTGTCTCCCCTCACTGGCAGGTAGGCTCCATAAGAGCGGGAACGCTTCTGTAGCTGTTATTCTCTGTTGTATTCCCATCCCTAAGCAGTATATCTGGCACTTATTTGGCACTCCCTAAAAGTTTGTTAAATGAATGAATGGTTGGGTAAGCGAGTACTTTGGCAGGAGCTTGCCTCCGCATCTAGTCTGTACAGATTGGGGTTCACAGACAAAGAGAGGCCCTGTTCCCTACAGGACACAAACTGTCCTGAATTAAACCAAGCCACAAAAAACAGCCCAGATGGCTGCCTCATCCAAACTCTCCTATTTCTTCTCTTCTGACTGAACAGAAAGGAAGCCTCCACTAGATGCTCACCTCCCTTTAACACCTTATGCTCCTGACTGTCTCCAGCCACGGAGAACTTACCGCTCGTGTAATAAGGAGGCAGCAGCAACCACTGGGGCAGCGCCAGGAACAGGGACAGCAGGGTGCAAGGGGTGCGGCGGGGCCTCTTATTCACACCTAAGTCCTGACCCTTCTATTTCCAGAAGGTTTGCTGGAAACCTTCCCATGGGCCATAGCACAAAGAATGTGCTCAGTAAATCTGTGATTTGGCCCAGAAAAAGTGTCACATGGGGGTGGCAGGAGCACGTGTAGTAACTGGAAAAAGTATGCTCAGCATGACAATATGACTTTATATTTAACAAAAAGAAAAAATAACCCATGTGCTTGTGGAAAGTCAGCCCTGATTAAATGCCTGGCTGCTGAGTCATGGACTTTTTTAAAAAGTTGGGAAAACACAGACAACAGCATGGGGGTTACCAGAGGGAAAGGGGTGGAGGAAGGTAAAGGGTATGGGAGGGGAGCTGAGAGACATGGCAATACATATTAAATGAATTAATGGATGCTAACTGGCTACACCGAACAACTCGACACTTACAGGTGTTATATGATGCAATATTTTATGACATTCCGACTTCTGAGAGGCTCCTACAGCCCTCTAGAACTTGCCTACACCCAGAAATAAATAGGACTCACGTTCTTTTCATGTAACATTCTAACTCAGTCTTTATAATTCTTAGTTTAAGAAGGGTGGCTTTACATATCCTGGAAGCTCAGGGGAAAGTACAGGGTCATTTTCACTTTCTGACACTTAAAAAAAAGATATAAATGAATGATTTATCAATGATGTGGGTTTTCTCACATTCATTCAAAGTTCATTATTAGCTCTTTAGTCTTCCCTATAAATAAATCACTGAATCTGTTCCACTCTTCCCTGTTAACCCACCCCAGTGGGGCCCTGAGCTCTCCCGCCTGGCTTGCTGCAAGTCTCCCCACCTGAGTTTTGTGTCCCTTGAGAGCAGGGTCTACACGCCATTTCCGGAGCCTGGCACAGAGCGCTGTGCCTTCTGGGCCTTCTCCCCCAGTCTCCCCTGCACACCTCTGCTGAATGCAGCCTCCTGCAATAGCGCCAGTCTCGTCCTGACACTCCTTTCCTCTGCTTAAGGACCTTTCCCAACACATGCTCTGAAAACACACCCCCTCGGGATGTTCTGGGAGGCCTAGGGTCACCTGGGTACAGGATACACAGTAGGTCCTCACTTAACGTTGTTGATAGGTTCTGCGGCTAAGCGAAACAATGTATAACAAAACCAATTTTACCATAGGCTAAATGATATAAACAAAAGTTCCCAGAACAGCATCTCATCAATGTTATAAAAACACGTTATTTGAGGACCTCCGACATTGACCGTTCTCTATCTCTCTCCGGGGTATGTCCCGCCCATACGTTCTGAAAAGCCTGCCCCAAACCAAGGAAACCTGCTACTAACTTTGTTTAACCCGATGTTTTCCAAAGATGATTGACCACAAAGCCCACTTCCCCCCCCTTTTTTTTTTCACACAATTGATTTACATCCTTTGGAACTAGCATCCTATTAGCACACTTTGGGAAACATTGGCCTTTAGGATAAAATGGAATTGACTTAACAGATCCTATTTTGAGAGTGAATACTGAGTCTGTGCTGAGCACATAATACAAATTATCCTGTCTAATCCTGCCTTTGAGCAAGACAACTCTTAAAAATGTATTTTGCATTTGAGAAAAGTAAAACTCAAAAAAGATTAGTGACATTCCCAAGGTCATTGAGCTTGAAAGTTGCAAATCTAGGACTGTAGTTCAGTCTACCTGATAGCACAAGCCATGACCTTTGTGACTTTGCTATGTCCCGATCCAAGAAGGAAGGTTTGTACCACACATTGTGAAGGCAGTGGGGGCCTTGAAGAGTTCTTGGGCAAGAGAGTAACAGGGCAAACAAAAGCAAGAGGCTTAGGGAGGAGGTGGGAGCTGCACTAGAGAAGGTTTGTCCCTGACTGAGCACGGCTCAGAACACGGAAGCCCCCTAGAGCTGGGGTACCTGCCCATGCCCCACGCAGTGCTGCAGAGATACTCACTGGACCACTTGGTAGTAGCGCTGGAGGAAGAGGGACCAGCCCTCAGGGCTGAGGTACAGCGGGGCCTTCAAGTCCCTGTCAATGTCCAGGTGGGCCAGGTTGCTAAGGTGCTCCTCACAGGCACGCAGAGCCTCATCCACAAATTCTGGGGACACCTTCACCGGCTTTTTCTCCTGTGTCATGGGCTGCTGGTCTTCTGCAGAGGCATGGAAGGGCCCATCACTATGTGACAGGTAACCTGACGCACATCACGGCACGCATGGCTCTAAGGCCTGTTGCTTAAATAAGGACTCTTCCAAATACACCTGAGACCCACCACACAGCTGCATCGCTCACTGCCCTGGGACCTGTCACTTGCCTGAGACTTTATTCAAAATTCACCTGAGACCCTAGTGCTCACCCTTGGCCCCCACTGTCCCAAAACATGTCAATCACTTGAGGGTCCACCCCAGGGCCTCTCAGCCCCTATAACCTCAGACACACCTGCATCCTTTCTGGTCCTGGGACCTCTCACACACCTGAGGCCTTTGTGCCCCTGATCCGAGCACACCCAGGGAGAAGCAATGGGGAGGTCTCCCTTGGAAGAAAGAGGGATTTCCCACCTCCCAGTAGAGCTGCCCCTTATGGCCCTGAATCCCTGACTAATAGGCCCCTGAATTACAGTATGGGGGCTTTGAGGTAGGGGCTAAGTCCAGAAAGGGAAGGGGCAAGCAATGGATTGAGCCAACATGGAATGTGGCAACCTCTGTGCCTCCACAAGGCACGAGGAGCCCTCAGACCACATGAAACTATGCAGTTTCATTGCTTCCTCTCCTGCAAAGACCCGAGCTCCCCACAGACAGGACTTAGTCTGGGCTGTCCTCACTAGAGAGCTTGGCCGCATTCCAGGCCCAAGGAAGGGCTGAATAAGGCAGTGGATCAATTAACAAATGGATAGGAAGATAAGTGGATAGGCGGTTGGGACAAAAGAATGGATGAGTGGATAGACTGGAGGATGGACAGGTGATGGAGAGAAGGATGGAAAAGCAGGTGGATAGATGGGTACATGGGTCTGTGGAAGGCTAGGTAGGAAGGTGGCGGAGTGGAGAGATGAATAGAAAGCATGTTGCTGAGGGAAAGTAGGTGAATGAGTAGATCAACAGTGTGGGAATAGGTCGGGAGGTGAATGGATGGATGGGTAGGTGAATGTGAAATCAGTGGGTGTGTGGGGGAGTGGGTAGGTAGATGGACAGATGAGTAGATGAATGGAAGAACAGAGGGGTGGGTAGGTGTACAGGTGTGTGGATGGGCAGGGATGGTGAATAGGCAGATGTGTATAATAAATAGATGTGTGGATGAATAATAAATGGATGGGTGGAAGTGTGGGAGGATAAATGGATGAGGGAATGGAGGGAACCACAGAGTACTTACGTGGGGCCTCTTCCTCTTCTGCCTGGATAGAATATGACTTCCATTCGGACTTTGCAACCAGCTTGAGAACGTTGCGGGCAGCTGTCAACCAGAAGTCCTCTGCTCCAGGAGCAGAGGATAATCTGCTCAGCCCCTAGGCTCCAGGCATGTTCTGGTTCTGGAACCTGATCATGACCTGCCTTGCTTTGGATCCAGAACCTGACTACCTGCTAATTCTAGAACCTGGCTCCTGTTTCAAACACAGAACCAGACCCAGAATCTGACTTGACTTGGCTCATATTCTGCCTTTAGAATCTCACCTAAACCTGTTGTCTGATTTCTTTCTTCTGTTCCTGATGGACTTCTAGACAGAGAACTAAACCTTGGCCCAGAACCTATTTTAGATTTGGAGACTAATTTAAACCTAGCATCCACTCTGGCCCCAAATTCTGACTAGAATTTAGAACATGTTCTGGAGTTGGAAACTATTCTGCTTTAGAAACCCAAAGTCTAGAACCTTTTCTAGATTAGGGACCCAATCTAGCCAATGGAATTTGACACAGGCCTGGAATCCATTCTGGATTCCAAACTCAGCCCATTGACCAATATTTTGAACCTGCTCTAGAATGCAAGTTAAACTGCCTAAGATCTTCTGGAGGTCTGGGCTGATGAAGCTAGGAGGCTCATTAAGAGAGGCACACTAGGAAAAGATAAGGATAAGGGATGGAGAAGGAATTCTGCTGGGGTTGACAAGTGCATGAGGAGAGAAGCCTTCACCCTGCAGCCAGAGGAGTCCAGGCATGGGGATGGTCATCTCCTTACCTATGAAGGCCTTTTTGTCATCCTCAGCCCCCAGGCGGTAGCAGCGTGGAAAGAAGGAGTCAGCATCAGCCTCGTCAAACCAAGGCAAGTTCCGGAGATTGAGACATAGACCCACCTATGGAGTTAGCCACTGAGGGGTCAGGGTGGGACTTGCCCAGAGAATCTTCCAGGGGCTCCCCACCCTCAGCACCAGCCCACACAGCTCCGGGAGACTCTTCCTGGACATTCTCAGAGATGCTGAGCACTTGCTGGGCCTGACTCACTCACATACACCTCCAGATGTTCTCCCACTCAGTCCCTGCTGAGAAGGACCCACATCCCTCCTATCCAACCTGTCACATTCTTAAAGACCTGCTTCCTCTAGGAATCCTTCCCAGTCCACACCAAAAAAATACACTACTAGCAGTTCCCAATTATAAGGACCTCATGCTTGCCACTATCCTAGAAGATAGTTTTACTGTTATTCTCATTTAAAGATGAGGAAACTGAGGCTTAGAGCGGTGAAATCACTTGTTAATAAATCTTAGTTTATTAACACCTTATTAAGATAAAATGGATCCATCAGCCAGATATCCTCTACTTAGGAGGTAAGGGCCTTTTTGCTCAGTCATTGAACTTGGCGTTTGTTCTGGCTCCAGATCCTGTTTGGATCCTGGAGTCTATTTAGTCAATGTCTACATGTGCCAGACATGCTACAGGGGTTGGAGTTGAACCCAGGACTGTCTAATTCTGAATCCCACTGAGTTACATACCAAAGCCCTCCTGAGAACTCTCTCTTAATGCCAAGGAGAGCAGGGAACTGGGTTGTTGGCCCAAGGGCTGGGGGTTGGAAACTGCCATGCCCTCTTCCCTGGGGAGCCCACCTTTGTGGTAAAGGAGCCAGCCCGGGCATAGTGGTTTATCATTTGATCCTTAGAGAGGAAGCGACAGTCCAGCACATCCCGCCGAGTGGTCCAGATGAAGTAGGGGATCTCATTCCGAACCATGCGGGACTGGGGAGAGGAGACAGGGGAGTCTGGTGTGGGCAGCACAAGGCTGGAAGAGGCTTCTCCCTGCCCTGCTGAGCAGGATGCATGAATGGAAGGAGAGGATGCTTCCATGATGGCCTCTAGCCCACACACCATCTTTGTGTAAAACAAAAAAGCACAGTTCTTCCTCCAGGGCACATACTTGGTGAGCAGCGAGCAGGCGGGCTTGCAGCCTCTTGTGGCCAAGTGCTCCTAGGCAGTGACTAAGCCAGACAGCTTAATGCCACACCTCGTTCTGGCCCATCGCCATCTGTGACTTGCTCAGTGGCAGGACAGTGACTCCAAGCAGGTGGGCACATAGCATGTGACAAAGGCTCTACATCTCTCTGTTTCCTACAACTCTGGGAAGTACGATTGTTAATAAGCAATAACACCACGTGCTAGACCATGTTCTAAGCACTTTCCATGTCAATTTATTTAATCCTCAGCAGCCCCTATGAGGCAGGTGCTATTGTTGTCCCCATTTCACAAATGAGGAAACTGAGGCACAGGGAAGGTGACTTGTCCAAGGCTGACGAGGTTGAACCATGTGAAACTGCCCATGCTCAACCTTCCCTGACATACAAAAACAGCAATTTGGGATAGTTCAACTCAGTAAGTGCTGGTGGCAAGACTCAAAGCCAAGTGTCCTCACCTCAACATGCATGTCCTCTACACCATCATGTCAGCCTCTTTCAGAGCTTTTTAAGCCCTTCTTCCCAGACTTCACTTGCCAAGGGCAGAGGAAGGAGATGAACTCTGGGGGTTTATGTGGAAGGGGGAATTCCCGGGCTTGGAGTCTATGCCAGTTTCTGATACAGCCTAGCCAAGTTCTGGTCCCAGGCCAGCCTTGTCAGAGCCCCACTGTGTCTCTCAGCACTCTGCTCGTCCATCCAGGCTTTAGAAAAGTGGTTTTACCGTAGATGGGGAGACTGAGGCTCAGAGAGGGAAAAAGGTCGTCTGGGACCATCCAGCTGGACTCCAGCGCTCTCCCTCCAACTAAGCAGATCCCTGCCAGTCCCTTGGGCCCTCACCATCAGAGCGTGTGTCCCATCGGGGTCATCAAATTCCTGTGCGTCGTCGAAGTCAAACAGTTGTGGTGTCTGGAACACCTCATCCTCATCTTCATCTTCTGCAAATGCAGAGTCCAGGCCCGGTGAGGCCCCTGCCCCTGCCCCATGGGCCCATACCGAAGTCTCAACCCTGGGACAGTGGGAACCAAAGAAAAGGGACTCGGGAGAGGCAGCCAGTGAAATGGAAGGAACCACTCACCATCCTCGGTGGTGTTGCTATCATCCATTACTGAGCTGTCCAGATCCTTCTGCGGGGGCAGCAGGGTGGTGCCCGAGGAGTGGACCATCTTCTTCTCTACCCAGCCCCTCTGGCGCAAGAGGCACCGGATTACTGGGTAGTGACCTTGGATCATAAAGATCTTCTTCTGCTGTAAGGTGAAAGAAGGACACTTGTTCAGTAAGTACCGCCTAAATGCCAGACATAGGGGATGGTGAACCAGACAGTTATGGACTCTACCTTCCAGAAACCTTTATATTCTAGTAGGGGAGAGAGATTTTAAACAAGTAGATAAATAAATATGCATAGTCAAAATTATAATGGTAACAGCTAATATTTATTGAACACCTACTATGTGCTAAGCATTTATATATATATTGCTAAAAATAACATGTATTTTTAATAGACGCTATTCTCACCACTTAACTGGTTATGAAACAGAGACATAGAGAGGTTGAGTAGCTTGGCCACACAGTGGTTAAGTGAAAAAGCAGGGATTTAAATCCAAGCTGGCTGGGTCCAAAAACCGGATACTAAATGGGGATCCAGAGAAACTAGAAATACACACACAGGGAAGGTGGAGAAGGAGCTGTGAATTTTACAGAGCTGGGGAAATGGCAGTTGAGGCAAAGGGAAAAGCATGTGCAAAGATCTTGAGGCTGGAGAGAGGTCTGAAGGAACCGGAAGCCAGGGTGAGGATGGAAATGAGGGGGCCGTTCCTGAGGAGACAAGTCATAGCTAGACTGTGGAAGGCCCTGCAGGCCTTGGACATGGTCTTGAATTTTCGAACAGCAGTGTGAAGCACTGAAGGCGAAGGGAGGGAGTGCCATGGCTGGAGGCTCCGTAAGTTTGGCTTGCTGCTGTATGGAGACTAGATGGGGGAGACAAGGATGGAAGTAGGGATGCCAGCTAGGAGGCTGCTGTGGTTTGCGTAGGAGAGAGATCACAGTAGCTAGAATGAAGGTGGCTACAATGGGGAAGGGAAGAAAGTGATAGAGTTGAGACTTGTTCTAGAAATAGAGATGACTGGTTTTGCTGATGGGAGTAGATGTGTGGGTAAGTGAACAGAAAGATCGGATTTCTGGTTTGAGCAACTAGGAGATGGGGAGAACCAGAGACTAGTGAGGACTGGTTTAGGCAGGAAAATCAAGAGTATGGTGTGGGACATGGAAATGCTTTTACGTTCTCTAGATAGAGATGCTAAGTAGGTGCTGGATCTGTTGGGTGTGGAGTTAGAGCACAGGCTGGGCAGGAAAGGGCATGTGGGGGGCACAGCACGCTGTATGGACTCAGAGCCAAGGAGACAGGTGTGGGGAGGGACCCAGAGAACCACTAAAGGCCCAGGCACCTTCAAAGACAACTGAAAAGCAGTAGCCAGGGAGGGAGAAAGGAAAACTAGGAATGAGCAGACAGCCAAGAGAAAAGGGTGTGTGGGCGGCAGTGCAGAATGACACAAAGTGCACAACAAAGATTAGGACAGAAAAGGGGCCGCTGGGAAGTCCCTAGTGACATTGACTACAGCGGCTCCTGAAGGAAGTGGGGAAGGGCACAGAAGAGTAGTGGGAGCTGACAGCAAATCCCAGGTAGAGAAGCAGACAAGTCTGCTAAGTGAGGGGTGTCAAACATAGGGAGGTATTTGATGTGGGAGGTATTTGATAGGGAGGTAGGGATGTGGGATCAAGGGTTTTTGTTTGCTTTTTCAAGGATGGAATAAAATAGTTCAGGGAGACAGGCTGAGCCATTCTAGAATGAGACCCCCACAGTCCCCTCCAACCTTGACAGCTTTCTCTACGTAGATCTTGGCTTTTCTCAGACGGCCCATGTGATGAGATGCCTTG